>CAEGAG010009578.1:0-76934 GCA_903067065.1 Brachyrhaphis terrabensis | reverse complement strand
TAAAAGATATATATATTTATATATATATATATATATATATATATATCTTTTTTTTTTTTTTTTTTTTTTTTTTTTCTTCAGTTATTCAGAGGTGGGCTTGATAGTTTGCTTTGAATCACTGTTCTGCCGAGGTTCACCTTATGATTTTTATTAACCTGAACTTTCTGTCAGAATCTTCTGTCACAAAGATGAACTCAACTACAGCAAGCTGTCCAAGTCCTGAAATGGCAAACCTGAGCAAACGTTGCCCAGTTTTGTCTCTTCAGTTCACTGAATAACTTTAGGGAGTCACTGTGATGTTTTTGGCAAATGTGAGATGACTCTTTGTTTTGTTTCTTTTTTTCTTGTTGTTTGTTTTGTTTTGGGGGTTTATATCAGAAGTATTTTTACCCTTGGAATCTTTTTCCAATTGCTGAATCACAAGCATATTGTGCTTTAACTGAAGCAAATGAGGCTTGCAGTGCTTTAGATGCTTTTCTGGATTATTTTGTGGCACCTCAGATTCAAACTGTTTCATGATTTCTCCAATTGTGGAGACTAATGTAGACTGGGGTCTTAAAGCCTTAGAGATGATTTAAGACTATCTGTTTCAGACGGATAGAAGCCATTGTTTCTCATTTAATCTTAGATTTCTTTTGATTAGGGTACAATCTACTGACAGCCTACTTCATGCTGTCAGACAGGCTCTATTAAATGTATTATTTTTATTCAAAAGGTCTGTCATTATCCAGGCCTTGATTTGGTAAATGAAATGGACCACAGATTTTCAATGGATGTGATTAATCACAGCTATCTTGCGTTTTAAGAAGGGGAGGGAATTATTTTTATAAATGAAGAAATTATTTGACAAATTATTGTTTTTCAGATTATCTTCATCTTGTATTAAAATCTAAGCATTCATAAATATGCAAGTAAACAATATTTTAAAACAATTTAAAATGTTTGCCAGTATCCTGGTATTTCCTGAGATAGTTCTTGCATGATATAGTTTCAGAATCACTTATATTGAGAATGATGATTTGGTGCCACCTACTGTTGGATCATTTTCTCTGTCAACAAAGTGAAAAGGTAATCAAAAGAGCCTTCAACACAAAGACCAGCCCTTCTGATTTTTACCTTGGCCTCCTGATAAGACTGAAGGGGAAAAGGTTATATTCACCTCAAAGATATTTTGCAGTCACTGACTCCTCCCTCTAATGATTTACTGCACTTGAATTTTTTGCTGACACGGTTCTCTATAGCTGGCTTTACGGATTTATAGCAAACCATAATTTGGGGGCGTAAAATAGGAATAAAACCCGTGTTAATTATTTAATCGTGGTTCTGTGGTAAGTACTGCCTTTCGGCCCAGACAAGGATGTCATCCCTCTCTATCTCAGCGGGACATTATATCACTCATTTGTTGCTGAAGAAAATTACTGCCAAGCCCGAGACTGTAGGGTTTTATGGTAAATTGGGGCAGAGAACACTTTTATGAGCATAATTAACCAACAATTTTAGTCATTTTCTTTTTTATTTAATGCAAATGAACTGCTAATTGAACCTAAATCCCACCTCGGAACACCCAGGATACACATTTGTGGTGTTAAAACAGTAGCTGTGTGATTTGGAAAAGTAACATCATGTGCAGCTGTTTTCCTAAAATGTTTTCTGAAAGTCAAAAGCAGCCTCCACAAGAACACTGAATCGAATTGTCCATGGCCAGCAGAGATGTGTGGGACCGGTGATGTATCTTTGTGTCAGGGGGCAGTTAGGCATAAAGACTGAGGGGGTGTGATCAACAACCAAACAAACATGTTGTGCCGAGGCGAGGGCGAGAAGGTGTACACCGAGCATCCATCAAACCACATCTGTGAGAGGCTGATACTGCCCTGTTTACTGTTGCTGCAGTCGACTCGCTGAGCTCATCTCCTCCTTGCAAATCCCACACGCAGAGTCTCAGCAATGAGATGCTGCAGCAATGGCTGCTGAGCGTGGGTTTATTGTGGGCACTGGTGGCTCTGCGATGTAAAAACAAGCCACCGGGTTTGTTGTGTTTGATTGTCCTACTGGATGCCAGACCAAACTTATAGAAGGACCACTAACCGGTCCTTTACCTCTACCCATAAATGTGTCCAGTTTTTGCTAATATAATATTAACATAATTTAAAGGTCTTATATAACACATTCAAATCTGTTACAAATAGAAGCAGACAAAAGATATTATAGAACATTACCTAAATAGCTTAAAATCACATTACTGACCACATTTGACTGTTTAATCTGATCAAGTTGCCTATTCTGATTTACATAAGAAGCAGATAAAATATTCCTCGATAGCTAATCTTCATTAAGATTTCACAATTATAACCTTGTCATATTTATTAGACTATATTTGCAAGCAGCCAGTTCAGATTATAGGGTTAAAAGGTCAAGCTTTTGTCTCACAATGAAATGCATTTACAAATGGTTGAGCAGTACAATCATAGAACTAATATGGCTTTTTTTATTATTATTGTGAGGGATTTTCTCTTTGCTTTGATTCACAATGGGTTAAATAATATTTGAAATAACAGGTCTCAGTGAAACAATAACTATCAGTTTTTAAGTCCCAAACACTTAAGACATTATTATGTATAGTTTTACTAAATGAAGCTCTTCATCCTGCTCTCTTTGCGTAGCAGATATAATGTTGTGTCCTCATTTGTCATAATTTGAGTTGCTATAAATTTTTCAATTATGTTTTTTAATGTAATTATGAACAAGGCTAGGCAAGTAACTTTTCTTTCTACCCGTTTCCTTTATTATCAAAATGTAACTTAATGCCTTACTTGAATTGCATGTTTCTTGTGTTCCTGTGTTTATGCTCCAGGGTACATTACTACTTAATTAAGTTTGAGCATAGAGATTATTTTAAGAGCTAGAACTAATAACTTAATCCTTCAGTTCTATTGTTCTATTGTTAGGGATTTCAATGGTTATGCTGCCTTTCATTTTAATAACTATTTCTTAATGTAATATTTTTTTTTCTGCTGAGGCAAGGCCCTGCAATTAAAAGTTGAATTTTTTGATGACCACTCCAAAAACATTGACTTTGTTTTCTCTACTTCCTAACTAATTGATCAGTATGCTTAGATATAACTATTGTCTTAATCAAGACAGAAAGTTTACTCATAAACTAAAACTAAGAACTGTTTCCACAAAACAGGAGTCTGACAACTTAAAGTTCAGCCTGCCATTCTACTTTTAGAGACTTTAGGAACTAGCAGCAAACCTGCAGTCTGAGGCTGAAGTGCTCTGCTAGGAATATATGAAACAATCAGATCTCTGATGTCTGCTGGAGCTTAATTACTAAGGGCTTTATATGTGAGACTACGGCAAATATGAGTGATTTATTACCATTAAAGTCTCCAACACATTTATTATCCAGTAACGGTCAAACAGGGTCCTGTTTAACCCAAAGACAATGTTCACATGCTTATGCAATACAATACTTTGATATTATATAAGCACAAATATTGTACTAAACAATAATGCCTCAGTGTTTGGGAAAATGAAGTAATTGCAGTGGACTAAAAGAATCAAATCAGATATGCTCTTAAATTTGAACTATGAATGGATCATAAATAGCCATCATTAACAGTGTCAGAGAAACATTACCCCTTTTTATTGGGGCTGTATTTTCCTCACATACTACTATAAAGTTAATGACGGACATTGTTTAAACCGTAAAAGTGTCATATATTTTGAAGATGCCAGTCGGCTTCAACAACGCTAAGTAGCATCTGGATTCAACAAGGCTAAGTAGCATCTGGCTCATGCATCATATTTTTTCCAGTCGAGTATCTTTCTTCAACCTGTTCTGAAAATACAGATGAAAAAATATTATGCAGAATTGCAGCTAAAAAGAATGTAAATGTTTTCTGTCAATTTCATCAGATTTGCAGTTTGAAGAAATTATTCCTAAATCCCAATCTGCAGGGAAGTTGGGGAAAAAAAAAAAAGAAAGTTCAGAAACAAATATAAAAGTTCCTTTCAGTGGAAATTATGTACGTTTTAAAATAAAAAAATTAGGTTTGTGTTGTTTATTTTGGAAATACAAATTAATATCTAACATGAACAAATGCAGAGGGAAACTGGAATTTTGCTGTAGTTTAAATAACTTGCAGTTTACTGGCAAGTTATTTTACAAAGAAAAAGTCTGAACATGCATTCTAGTTTGTGTTGCATGTTTTACTTTCCTCCAGGATTTTTTTTATGGTACTGGGATTACCAAATTATCTTAAGCTATTTATTTCAGTGCACTATTGCCATTTGCACTCAGTACATTAGAAGCAAGTTCATAGAGTTCCATAAAGTGCACATGTCAACTGATTAATACTGCCTCAACTTAACATTTTGTACACATGTCCAAAGTTATCAGACTTTTCATACTCGTAGAGTCTGATAGCTGCTCAAATATGCACCGCAGGCGTAGCTATTGATAAGAAAACAGTAGATAAACTAGTTTATTCATACATTTTAAGAGCACACATTAGAAGTGTGCTTTATTGTCCCATGAGAAATTCAGGTGTACCAGCAGCAAGTTGTCGATAAATAGAAGTGCACATATTCAAACTAAAGTAAAAGATATAATAAAAATAAAAATAAAAATATGAGACTGCATAGTAATGGAAAGTTTACAACATAAAAAAATATACTGTAAAGTTATTAAAAACAGCATATTCTGTTTCAAAGAAATGTGCGTGTGCAATTGAGTATTGTCATTTAAGAAAAATTTACCAAATGTGCATGTATAGTTGTGCAATAAAAAAATATTGTATGTATTGTCAGTAATTAATTAATGAAAAAGCTGTGTAAATGACAATACAGATATTTGAAATAATAATAATTGTATCCCTGCTGTATACAATAACATTTACCAGACTTTTCCTCTTCCAATTCACACAATAACAGTGGAAGACACTTGTGACAAACCTTTTTTTAAACCAAAGTCATGCATTAAATTCAAATTTCAACTACGTAGAGTATAATAAAGGCACAAAAAACCCAACAATTATAAAATTATATTCATCCATTTATATTATATTCATCCACTTATGAATGAATTTTTATTTTTACATTAAAAAATATAACAGCAATAATTCTAAAATTAATTTTATTTTCTAAATATCCTTTCTGGGGGGAAAAAAACCCGTGGATATTTCATCTTTGAACGCCACCGCTGTTGACACGAGACACACTCAAGGTGTTTTTCATTTTTAGCCAGAAGGTGGCGACAATTCTTATTTTCAAATAATCTCACAAAATAGCAATGGCAAGGCTACCAGTTTTAGTTGAACTTCAGTTTTAGTTGAACTGAAGTCAAATAGTAATACGTATAACAATTTGTGCAACTAGCTCAATGCTTACACCAGTCGTTGTCGTCAATATTTAAGGTTTATGTTGTAAAACTTTCAGAGAAGTAGCACAAGCTGACGTAAGAAGGTCACGTGATACATTTAACGTCTCCGCCCTGCATATCTGCAAAATGGAGGTAAGATGCTGTTAACCATTAAAAATAAACACATACATGCAGAAATTTTCAAAGCCACTGTTTCTATTATGTTCAACAAAAATGTAAGATTTAAGTAAAGGCTGCATGCCTCTACCCTCCATTTCACTCCTTCTCGGTACTTCACTAGTAACGCTGTTATTAGCTAGCGCTAACGCTAAGCTAACTGCTTCATAATTACTACAGCTAGCAGTATACCTAAAAATAATGATTATTTCCTCACTTCAACGCTTAAAACCGACTAAAATGTGTCTCTCTCTCTACATATATATATATATATCTGTTACATGTTAGTGTTCTAACCCAAAGCTCTCCTGAATGCAGCAAAGGGATGTTAGCTACTGCTCTTACCATGCTATTCGTGTCGCAGCAGCCATTTTGACATGAAATACGATGTAAAGACAGGTGACACTTCTCAAGCTAATTCAGATTCTTTAACGTAATATTTGAGAGTCCTACTCCATAGTGAGTAAAAAAAGTAGCTGAATCCCATTAGTTTTGGTTACTTTATTTAAATTTGAAGGGCTGTTTTTCATTATGGGATTCTGCCTGTCAGTAGTCAAAAACAAGTACTATAGGCAGTTCCTGCAACATATTTGTTGAAATTTAGGTTGATATACGTTTGTCCGCTTTTGCTTGTGCTTGGCAGTGACTTAAAATAATCACAAACAACAGTGGGGTACCTACTGTTGTAGGTACCCCACAACAAGCAGTAATTACATAGACTGCTTGTTTATCAGTCTATGTAATTGTAATAATATTCCTATTTATGATGTCAATATTTTTGTTTTAAGGGAACACCCTGCTGAACACTTGTGTGTTCAGCAGGCACCCTAGTTTGTCTGTATAGATGTTACTGCATTACTTTTGATTCATCTTGACTATTCACTGAGCATATTTACATAGACCATAGTTTGTAGGGAAACAAAATGTGTAAGAAAAACAAGATCACATTTAAAAATGCTTTCAGTTTTTCTACATGAGATTTATGACATTGATGACACATTTTTGAGAATGTGTCATTATTATGTGTTATTTTTTATTTAAGTTTCTACTGAAACAGATCCTATCATAGAAAGTAGACTTCATTTGAAACTGTATCCCTATCATTATCAAAAACATTAAATTTAAAAAACATGTCATGACAATTTTTTGGCCATTTTCTTAATCCTAGAAAAAAAACTATGTGTCTGTTCAATAGGTATATGCTTTTGGAAAAAAAAAATAATAATTTGTTGCTAATTTCAATCCATAGTAAGTAAAAAAGGATTTTGGAGGGAATATTATTACCAGATTGCAAAATCACAAATTACTACATCCACATTTTTTTGTAATAGTAAAAGCTTTATTGCAGTCATTATGGTTCATTACTCTTCTTACACACAAGAAGAGTTATAATTTGTTGAAATGTAAAGACACTCTGGTCAGTCTGCCACATATCTGTGTGGTAGCCACATTTTAAACATGAGTTTCTGAAACGGTTAACTTCAACATAGACTGTATGACACATACAGTCTATGTTGACTGTATGTGTCAACATAGACTATGTCTATGTTGACATACAGTCACACACACATTGATATTTTCAGTGGTGCAGCAACTT
Organism: Brachyrhaphis terrabensis; assembly: GCA_903067065.1. Classification (NCBI taxonomy): domain Eukaryota; kingdom Metazoa; phylum Chordata; class Actinopteri; order Cyprinodontiformes; family Poeciliidae; genus Brachyrhaphis; species Brachyrhaphis terrabensis. The sequence continues at coordinate 69,798 of CAEGAG010009578.1, read as the reverse complement.
TACACTGCATTTAAGGCATCAGAAATTTCACCTTTTACTCTTGTGATAAAGTATCTTGCAGAGGTTCAGCAAAGCTGGGTGCCTTCTTTTCCCTTCCAGACAAACAAAGAGCAGTGTGCCTGTTTCAAAATATTCTGATGCCATCTCTTCAGATCAGTGTTTCTAGAGCAAAACGTTTTTAAAATGAAAGTAAAATGAAATTCCATCCTGTAATTTGATAGCACGTGATGCCCTGTTTGCTGCATGTGAGCACCTGTAAGATTCAGCAACTGCAGTAAAGAACAATGGTTGTGTGTCGACCTGGAAAACAACAGGCTTGTTTATCAGTCTATGTAGTTGTAATAATATTCCTATTTATAATGTGAATATTTTTGTTTTAAGGGAAGGCCCAGTTATTTCACAATTTGTTAATGTCTGGGCTCTTGCATTTTTTGAAACACTAAAAGTGTCATGTTTTGTTTTTCAACATCTGTCTCCACTTGTATGACTTCTGCTGCAATTTTTTTTGTGTTTTGCTTTGAAAGGACCGTGAGGCGAAAGAACCAGAACAGCTCCGAAAGCTGTTTATCGGAGGTCTGAGCTTCGAAACCACAGAGGAGAGTTTACGGGCCCATTTTGAGCAATGGGGATCTCTCACAGACTGTGTGGTTTGTAGATTTATCATAGTCTATTAAAGACTTTCCCACCTAGTAATAACACAAGCAATTCGCTTGCACACAATTGAATCTGTCTATTTTTATATCGCATTTAGGTGATGAGAGATCCTAACAGTAAACGATCCAGAGGGTTTGGTTTCGTAACTTACTCCTCTGTAACTGAAGTTGACGAGGCCATGAAAGCGAGGCCTCATAAAGTTGACGGGCGAGTTGTTGAACCCAAGAGGGCTGTGTCCAGAGAGGTAAAAATCTACACCTCAAACCAGAAATCAGATGCTGCAACTGTGTTGGTGTGGTTGGCGTTTGTGCTCACTCAATGTTCTCTTAAAGGACTCTAACAAACCTGGAGCACATCTGACAGTGAAGAAGATCTTTGTTGGTGGTATCAAAGAGGACACAGAGGAGCACCACATTCGGGAATATTTTGAGAAATACGGAAAGATTGACTGCATCGACATCATGGAGGAGCGATCCACGGGAAAGAAGAGAGGATTCTGCTTTGTATCATTTGACGACCATGACACTGTGGACAAAATTGTCGGTACGCACTTGTTTTAATTAGAAAATAATTTTTTTGTAAAACAAAAAAAAAAATCTGTTTATGATTATGTGGGTTTTTTTTTTTCAATTTTTCTTACAGCCCAGAAATTTCACACAATAAACTTTCACAATTGTGAAGTCAGGAAAGCGCTATCTAAACAGGAAATGAATGCTATATCTAGTAACCGAGGTGAGTTTGCTATGAGATAAAAATTTAAAACTGCAGCTATTTATGCCTGAATTGTAGATGGCAAGTCAGTTGTGTAATGAATGTTTCTAAATATTCACCTATCAGGAAGGAGCGGAGGATCAGGAAACTTTATGGGCAGAGGCGGAAATTATGGAGGTGGCGGTAACTTTGGTCGAGGTTTGTATACGTCAGATGTTAATGATTTGGAAATAACCTACTTTTGTTTAGAGAAGGTCCAATATGTGAAGAATTTAACCTGGTGCTATTTTAAATGCACTGTTCGACAATTCTGTGCTTTTTTTTCTCTAGATGGCTATGGAGGACGCGGTGGTTATAATGATGATTTTGACAATGGTATGAAACTTAACTTCAGTCTCATTTAGAGTTTAAATTAGTACCACTGCCACCATTATTTCTGTGGAAAAATGCTTGAAGTGCAGCTTGGAAATGAAGTGCAGTGAAATTAATATCAGTAGTAGCTCTCCTATCTGTATTACAGATGTCATCATGCAGTGAGTTTTTAGAAAAGTGATTCAATCTCCAGGGCATTGTAAAACTAAAACCATTTCTAACTTGTATCAGTCCCCCGATCAGCTGCATATAAAAAACCTAGCATGTAAGAATGGGGAATATTATGGTATTTGATCTAACAAATCGGGAGGGTTCCAACTTTTCACAGACGTTTGCAGTAAAAGGGAGTCAGTTGTGATGAGCTGCCGCTCAGACCACTCACTTAGTGGGAGAGACCTAAAGTACATCATGTTCCTATTAACCCATTTATTATTAATTATGTCATCCAAAAAGTAAGCTTCATTGATGAAGCTGGAGAAAAGCTTTTTTTTATAAGTTTTGTTCATGTAAATTTAACTTGAACTGAAGAAAGAACATTTTATCAACAAGTCATAAAAACAGCTGGAGGTCGAGGGCCAATGTTAGTCTGTGGTGTCTGCAAATAACTCTCTGTAGTGTGAAATAATTTTTTGTTGAGGAACAAAATGGTTTAATCTAAAAAAATGGAACCCTCAGTACAGACTGTAACAGCTTAGGGTCACAAATATTTGTATCCTTAAGGTATCATTCTTTTTTTCAAAGGGTTTATATATCAACAGTTGCTCTGGATATTTTACTTACTCTAGAAACAGAATTAGACCTATACACATAAAGATTAGGACTCCCTGATGTGTAATAACTGCTAATGCAGGGTTATATTTCACCAACATCACCATAATTTGAGTTGTTTTAAAAAGTTAAAATCAGGGATGGTAAGTAACTTCATTAGTACACATAGGTGGACTGGTCTTGTAAAAAAGAGAGACCTGATTCTGTTTAAAATGGAAGTAAAGAAAATGTAAATTTTCTACAAGCCAGTACTACAAGCCTACGACAGTTAGATGAACTATTATTGCCTACACCTTCACAGAAATAAGAACAAATCATTTATCATTTTGATGATGTTGCAGAATAAGGATGTAAAAGGTAAGGCAGTACCGAATTGGTCATTCTATGCTTTCCCAGGTCCAGGAGGAAATTATGGCGGTGGACCTGGTTATGGAGGTGGCCGAGGGGGTTACGGAGGTGGCGGTCCAGGCTACGGAAACCAGGGTGGTGGATTTGGTGGCAGTGGTGATGGAGGTTATGGAGGCAACCGGGGAGGTAAAAATTGTATCCTCTCTAAAACAAATGGGCACTTGCGCTTTGGATGTATTACTTCAAATTTGAGTTACCTTTTCAGGATATGGAGGGGGTGGAAATTACAACGACTTTGGAAATTATGGTGGACAGCAGTCAAACTATGGGCCAATGAAGGGAAATAACTTTGGTGGCAGAAACTCCGGTGGACCATATGGTGGTGAGTTCTACCTTTAAAAGTCTGCATAATCCAGACTTTTAAACACATATCTGGATTAAGAACAGCATAATTTTATGGTGATAACTCCTTAATTCCAGGTGGCTACAGCTCTGGCGGCAGTGGCGGAGGCTATGGCTCCCGGCGGTATTGAACGCAGCATGTTTTCGGTAAGCGCCGTTAAGTCTCACTCCAGCCTCGTAGCACAGTACAGAGTGAGCCTCATGAAAGTGCAGATTAACTATTTGTTCTATCCTGTATCCATTCAACAGGCTTCAGTTCTTAGCAGGAGAGGCGAGGAGGTGAGCAAAGGAATTGTCAGGAAAGCTGCAGGTTACTTTGAGGCAGTCATCTGAAAGCATTAGAGGAACACAGAAGTCAGACTTAACTGCAGCTAAGTCGGAGAAGTTAAAGGAAGAAGGACTGTAAGAACAAGACATGAGTGCAGATGATGCCCTTCCCTAATTGTGCTAGATGTTTCCCTGCTGAGAAAGTTTTTCCTTTTTTCTGCGTCTAAACGTGTGTGTATTGTGCCTATGGTATTGGGGATAAAAAGCATTTTTTTTAAACTTCAGTCCTACATTTTTTTTTTACTTTAATTTTTTTATGGCTTGGTTTTCTGCTGGCCAATTATTTGTCTTTAAGTTGTTTTTTGTTACATCAGGTCGTTAGATCAGCTAGAATTACTTCTTTCTGAAGTTATTATGATTTATTGATTGCAAGTGTCAAGTGTATTTTAATTTTTGTATGTAAAGCACAGTATGTAAATCCTTCGTAGTAGCAGTGTACAAGTATAAAGAGCCTAGATTAGAACCAAGAGAATCCCTTACTCCTTATGTTCCCAGCAAACCAGAATCTAGATTGTTCACATATTTTCATTAGATGAAAAAAGATTAAATAAAATTGTGTAGTAAAGTAACATGAGGTTCGGTGCATTATTGGTTCAGCAAAGATTTAAATAAGCCACAGATTATTGTTTTTCCATGTCAATGAAATGTTGGTGTAGCCTGTTTAAATTAACTGTGGAGGTTTTATAAGTAGTGTTTTCTTTCCTATTTTGTCCCGTTACAACTACAAACTTGCATGTATTTTGTTGAGATTCTGTGTTATACACCAACACAAAGTAGTACATAAGTGTGAAGTGTAAGAAAAAATATTTATGGTTTTTGGGAAGTTTACATACCAAAAACACCATTTGAAAATTGTGGCATGCATTTGTATTGAACCCCATTTACTCTCAGATCCTTGAATAAAAAAAATTGACTTCAAGCCGTTGCCTTCAGAAGTCACCTAATTAGTAAATAGAGTCCAGCTGTGCCTAATTTAACCTCAGTATAAATCCAGATGTTCTTTGATTGACTCAGAGGTCCGTAAGAAAATATTTGTGAAAAATCAGCATTATGAAGACCAAGGAGCACAACAGACAGCTCTGGGAGAAAGTTAGAAAACAACCCAAACTTCTTCAGAAGAAGAACTGTTAAAATCTTTATTTCAAATTAGAAAACCGGCTAAGATGTGGCAATTCACCTGAACTATTAAGGACTAATGAGACCCAAGGCTACTTTACAGGAGCTGCAGCGATCCATAGCCCAGGTGGGATATCTGTCAACAAGACAACAAAAGGCTTGACAATGGATAACCTTGTAGCAAGACATTAACCCTTAAACATACAGGTAGAATGAGAATGGAACAACTTACCTTAAAGCAGATTCACATCCTAGAATGACCAAAGTCCAGACCTTAATCCAATTGAGAAACTGTTGTAAGACTTGAAAAATTATGTTCGCTCCATGTTATGCGTTCCATGCAGTTGTAATCAGCTTGAGCTTGATTTTCAGTGTCTAGATGTTCAAAGCAGGTGGATATACTGCAATAGACCTGCTGCTGTAATGTCAGTAAAATATTTTTCTGCAATCTAAAGACTCAGGGAGGATAAATACAAATGTACTACACTTTTCAGATTTTTATTTGTCAACTTCACCATTATGAGTAACTTTGTGTTGGCCTATCAACAATCTAATATATTTACTCTAGAATTTGTTGTTGTAATGAGACAAAAGGTTCAAGGAGTATCTCTTCGGGTGACTGTGGTGTGTATGTTTCCATACAGTGTGTATTTACTTCTTAATGTGTGTAGGGTTAACGTAAAGGGAGGTTCTGACTCTAGAAAACAGCTCATACAAATGACAGTGTTTGGAGGGGGAGTAGGACTGAAAGCTACAACATCCTGCAGTTGGGCGCTCAGCATCGCTAGTGTGGAAGGATTGCAGATGACTGTCAGACAGAACACCTTCATCCCCCAGCACAGTGGACCAGTCAGCAATTTGAGAGAGAAGGGAGAAGGCAGCACGGAGCACAACACCCACGGAAGAAGCTTGCAGTGTCGTTCCTGGTAGTGAGCGTCTATCTCGTTTCCAAGGCTAGCTAAGCTCCTCAGCAGATGGTGCTAGCGAAGAAAGACTTAGGTCCTGGACACACTGGAGATCCTGTTGAGTGAGATACAGAAGTTTAACCTCCAAATGCTAGATGTCAGACATTAACAAGAAAAGGGAAGCGAGTATTTCACAGAAAAAGCTGATTCGAGAAGAAGGAGCAGGTAAGAGTAACCACTTTGCTTCATTTACAGATGTGGAAATGGGCATTCTCTTCTTGCTGAAAAAGCTGTAAAGGCCTGATAACATGGGAGGTTCTGGATGGGTAAGACATTTTTTGACATTATCAAAGGTTTTCCAATGTTATTGATTAGTAGGCTACTACTTGTTCTGACTAATCTTATATAAAAATGTGTCTTAAAGAACGTTGCCCAGTTTTTGACTTTTGCTCACCAATTCTTGATGTTTTATTACACTTTAATTGTCAGAGATCCTAATAGCGATGAAACACATAATTTGTTGGCCAAAAAGTTTAATTCAGTCAATTTTATCACAATTGTACAAAAGAGAATATGTTTGAACAGATTAGCTTACATTTGTTCAATTTTGCTAACATTTGCCAAGGTAGCCTACAGTTGAGATTAAATATACCATGAGTATGCTCAGTCTTTATCTGTTTGGTGTAATTCAAAAAGCATGTTTTAGTTGTAAACAGCAAAAGCACCCTGGTAAGGTACAATTTTACAACATAAAAACTAGTTAAAGAATCAAAAGGTCTACCTACACAAGTGCGTAGAAAAGCAATGGACACCATCAATCTTATCACAGTATGATGTATAAGGGAACAGCACTCTATATATTTTGTTATATTGGCCAACCCTACTTGGGTATAAGTGGCAACAGTTTTTGTTGTATAGATGGATAGCAATTTCGGGGGAAGGTTACTTCTAGGTATTATTATTTACAGACGTGTTTACTTTAGTAATGTTGAATCTTGAGTTGCAGACCAAACACATTATGCATTTAAAGATAGTCAATATTTGGAACAAATTAAGTAATTACATTTGGTGCTCAGTTTCACTTAGCTGGCCAAAAACAGCACTGACATGTTTGTATCTTTGAGTTCACAATAATCCCTATAAGAGCCCTGAATCATCAGTATGCCAAACAGGTCCAGACTGATCGCTGTTTTGACAAACCTCTACCTGCAGCTCTGGGCATGTGCTTTTATAGCGCTATCTGACTGGAACAGGCTGTTCTCTTGTTACCAACAATGTTCCCCAGCTCAGCAACAGCATGACAGTGTTTATCAACTGCTCTGATTTTTATGTAAACTGTGATGTGTTGTGTTCGTCTTAATAAAATTTACTTTTTTCTACTGGTGGTTGTTTTTATTTATGAATTGACACCCAGTGTGTTGTCGTAGAAGCTCCTTTATTGTCTGAATAATGCTTCACAATATTTCATTCATTCATAATTTATGAGATTCAGCTCATTCCGCAGACATGTGTGAATCAACTTTCACCTAGAAAACTAATTAAGCTTTAAATAATTCACAACTTTCTACCTAAGCTGATGACATCCATTACATTGTTAAAATGAGACATTTACAATTTTTTTTGCAACTATATCTTTCATGCCTCCCTACCAACAATAATCACAAATCAACATTTTATAGTTAACGTTGGAAATTTTTGTCTTCATTTGCATAGTGTGACCTTCAGCTTTGACATTGACTTAGCTAGCTTTAGCTCCAATCTGTTGAAACCAGGTATATATTTTCACTGTAGAAAAATAAAACTTTTAGTATATTAGATCATACTAGAGGTACATTTTTTCTTAGTTAAGATTACCTAATGATTTGTTTAGGGCAGAAGATTTTTATTGTTTTTGTTTCAGATTTACAAATAGACATATTCCCATTTTATTGGGAATATGGAGCATTTTTAATTTTATGACTTGGAATTCTCATCTAAAATCCTTGAGAAAATAGTTCCTAATCAAGTGTGTGTGCATCTAAATAGAAATAATCTGTTTGAAGAGTTTCAGTCAAGTTTCAAAAGTCATAACACTAAAACAGTATTTATGAAAGTTACAAATGATTTTCTCTTGGCCTCAGATGGTGAACTTTTGTCTGTTCTGGTTTTGTTAGATCTCAGTGCATCTTTTGACACAGTTGACCACAATATTCTCTTAGGAAGGCTTGAACATGTAGTTATCAAGGGAACAGCACTAGTCTGGTTTAAATCTTATGTTTCTACTCATGTGAATGATACATTTTCATATTCCATGGTTACTTATGGAGTAGCACAGGGCTATTCACTTGGACTAATTCGCTTTATTATTTATGTATGATTCCAGTAGTTAAGACAGCATGGGATACATTTCCACCCAGAATCCCACCGTTATGCTGATGATATTTAGGTATGTCTTTTAATAAATCCTGATGAAGGCAATCTGTTAGGTAGATGACACGCATGTCTTTAAGACAAAAAACAGGATCTTTTTAAATTCTGACAAGACAGAAGTTGTCTTTGGACCAGAACCTGTGAAAATGAAACTGCTTAGCCTACCACTTTATCTGAATGGCAATAAATTGCCCTCTGATAATAAAGTAAAGATACTTGGTGTTATTTTTTACCTGGTTATGTTTGCTGTTTAAATCCCATATTAAACAGATTTCTTAGATTTCCTTCTTTCATCTCTGGAATATTGCCAAAATTAAAAATGTCCTGCCTGGAGTGTTACTGAAAACCTATTCCATGAATTTTATACCACAAGGCTGGACTACTGTAATCATTTAATATTAGGAAGTCCACAAAATGAGGTCAAAATCCTTCAGCTGATTCAGAACACTGCAACAAGAGTTTTGATGAAAATGAAGAGAGATAATTTTTATCCTATTTTAGCTTCCCTTTATTGACACTGTTAAATTCACAATATAATTGAAGATAAAGCTCTTAATAATCAAGTTCCATCATACATCATTAGGTCTTATTGTTCTATATGTTTCTAAAACAACAGTTTTTCTGAATTTTGGCCTATTCTTCCTGATAGACTTGGTGTAACAAAGTCAGAATGTATGCTGCTTTGTACATTCTGTGCTGCCCAAAAATATTTTCTTACGATCAGAGTTTTGTGATGACATCTCCTTGTATATACCTCTATACCAGACTGTTGGGATTGTGTTTCCAGACTTGCTAGGATCCGGTTTTACTTTCAATTGTAAAAACAATCATTACAGCCAAACATTTAATTTTTTGCTTCGTTAGACAACAGGGCACGTCTCCAAAATTAAGGTCTGTCCCAGACACTGAGTGCATTTACAAACTCTAACCTGGTTTTTAAGGTTAGCTTTAGAGGTGTGGCTTCTTCCTCTCTGAATGGCCATTTAGCCGTTGCTGTTACAGGACTTATTTCATCCAGGATCTTCTAAAGTTTTTCTGCTTTTACGTAGGCATTGATTCACATATTTCACACCAAAACACATTCACCACTGGGGAGCAGAATGTGTCCCCTTTCTAAATGGTATGATAAGTGGATATCTTTATGGTGTTACAAATGACTGAGTAGATGAACATGGCACCTTCAGGCATCTGTGAATTTCACCCAAAAGTCAAATTTATTGACTTTTGAAAGTCAATAAATTTTATATCATTAAGTAAATTTGACTGTAGTGAGGTGAATCATCCTTATCTAACAGGACATACAACATAAACACACAATAGATCTAATGTGATTAAAAGTGACCAGGTAATATAAATAATAAAACAAAAACATCCTATCTGAACAAGACAAGATAAGAGAAAAAGAGTAAAAACAAAAACTGTTAAAACTACGCTAAATCAAATTATGAAAACTAATGGCATCAGGGACAAAACTAATAGCTCAGTTTCATATAAAATATCTGTGAAGGAACACGGCCTGAACTTGATATGCAGAGGCTGAGACATGATTTCTAAGATGGACATAGATAATTTCTGTACCTTCCTGAAATATGAGTCTAGGTGTAGTTGCATCTCACCCATCCACTTTCTTCTTTGTGATGTCTCATGAGTTTCCATGATGTCACATGAGAAAGTATGTGAATACATTCACAGATGAATGAAAGCATTCATCAACCGTCCTAAATTAACCTATCAGAAGCTTACAAAGTCATGACATCATCATCTGGATTTTCCCAAGGCATGCTAAACTTCTGAAATTTAAGAAAGCAAGTTTAAAAATCTGAAAATCCTAACTTAAACAGGAAATTTGTCTGATTTGATGTCAGACAGTAAGAAGCCAGGGAATTCCATCCAACTTACTTCCTCAGTTTGATGGTCCGCCATGTTCAGTCTTAGCTCTGCCTTTTTGAACAAACAGCAGGTTGAACTATTCTGCTTATACTCTAGCTGGTTTCTAGAAAGATATTGTTTGTTTGTGACACTGTTTACAGTCAAGCCCTGTGAGGATTTATGCTTGTGGTTTTTCATCTAATTTGAGCTTGTTCATCTCAAAGCACTCACTGCATTTTTGCAGGTAATACTCTTCAGTCTCATATCAACAAAACTGATTTCGTTAAAGTGCTCTTTTCTCCAGCTAAATTTATGGGCACAAGCTAGGCTTGGTGATCAAAGGTTCTGTAGTATCTGAGTGTGAAAGTGCGATCAGGGGTCAGAGTGATTGCGTAGGCTTTCACCTTTGACTTTGCCAGCTTATTGCTCTATTGTGGAGCTGTCACGTAGGTAATCACACTGAGCATGCGCTCATCTTGCTAGCAGTTGTGCTCTTTGTTGCGCAACATAATGACTGGGGTGGGTATGGCTTTTAGGCAGGAGCAACTGAATTAAGAGTCAAGTTACAGTTGGATAAAATAAAACAGATTGACGCAGTTGTTCTCTTGTTTTTCTGCTAAATTCATCTTACTTGCTGCTTCTTGTAAAGTTCAGAACTGACTTTTACCATCTGGTGTGTTATGCAACAGTTCATTAGACTCTCGATGCATCTGGCATCCATTTGTGTCAGCCTGTGCCCACCGAGCGTGAAGTTGTCTAAATCATGAGAAAACAAGATGTAAATTTTTATATTTAGTTTATTTAAAAGCATAGAAGACAGGATTAAAAAAAAAAGGGCAGCAAATCAGAGGGAAGTTATAAAAGAAATATGATTCAAACAATCATGAGCATACAGAAATATATTTATATATTTATATGTACACACACACACACACAATATATATATATATACAGGTACAGTAACATTCCTAATCTCAGAAGCAGGTAATGTTTATATTTACAAACTATTGGTGAAGGAATCTGAGGATATAAGAGTATAAAAGTAAAATATCAAAAAACATTGCAACGTTCAAGAGAAGTAAGCAGAAACTACAACAGTTCTGTCAAGCTGCTAAAGTTTAAAGCTGAGTGAATACAAAGTTATTGCATAGTATCCTATAATGATGCAGCACCAGGTTACAAGGGAGACAAGAGGTTTTCTTCACGCCTGAAAGTCTTTTTAATGCGAGGGACGAGGAAGACGGTGCCATCCGTCGACTGCTGCAGAGAGTAGTCAGACGAAGAGTACGAGTTTCCCTTCTCATCTCTCAGCATGCTGAAGACCTCCAGGTACAAGCTGTTCAGCTGCCGCTTCATTTCCTTCAGGCTTGTCACGTTCTTGCTCTTCTCGTTCAGCAGACGATCCCGCTCCTCCTTCAGCGAGTCCAGTTCGCCCTCCAGTCCCACGATGTTCTCCATCTTGCGCTTGCGGCAGTTCTGCGCGGCCACCTTGTTCTTGCCTCTGCGGCGGATGTCGCGGACGAGGGCCAGCTGGGCTTCGTTCAGTTGGTGCTTAGACATGAGCTCGTTGAAGTCATCAACGGGCAGGTTGATTACCATGTCGACGGTGAAGGGGATGTTAAGGGACTTGGCTCTCTGCTCGTCTCGGGTGAGACGCACATCTGAGCGTTTTTTGGATTTGTCTTTGGTGAAAGGAGCACCGTCATGGCCGCTGTCCTCTGCCAGGTCTGCATTGCATTGTTTGGGTTTCTTTTCAAGCTCTTGTGGCTCCTCGGTCATTTCTGACACTGGTTCTGATACCATAAGGTGATCAGGTTCAAAATTCAAGGAAAACATCTCAGAATAGTCAGACTGTGCACTACCAGGGTTCTGGTCCATCTCTTCCATCTCTGAATCACTGTAACCGATGGACCCACTTCCGTACACAGATCTGCCCGGTGATCTTTCATTTGGACTTCCATTAGTAGAGACTCCTGAATCCGAGTCTAGATGCTCTGCTGTCAGACTCTGTTTGCTTCTGTCGAACGAATCTCCTGGGGAGAGGCTGTAAAGTTCCATGTGCATAAAGGCGACTTTGTTTGGAGAGTCACACATTCTTTCATTTTCTTCTTGGCTGTGCTGACTCCTGCACTCATCCTGCTCAGTTGTAGGATAAAACACCCCACCAAAATCTTCTCCACTGAAGCTTGTATCTAGCTGGGGGGTGTCCACTTTGATCTCTCCGAAAGCATTTGACGGAGCCACGCTGGGAATGGAGCCATCGAATGTATTCATAAACTCTGCGGGGCCAACATTCAGACTGTTTGTTTTGACATTGTTGATGCTGTTTAGGGGGTTAAAAATAGGAGCTTGGACTGGGGGATAGTTTGGGTAGCTTGGGGTCTGTGCTTCAGCGTTGGCTGGGAGAGGGTATGTTGTGGTCTGCAGCGTGTCTTCCATTTGCATGTTCAGACATTGCTGGAGGAAAAAAAGACAGATGAATTAAGAAAACAAACTTTTAAGACAGAAATTAAAGTTATATATTACTAATTTAGATGCAAGGATTCCATCTAAAAATGTACACATTTATAAAACATTTTGACTTGAACACACCATCCCCATAAAGCTGCCACCTGTGATGGTGGCAGCATTATGCTGTAGGGACCCTTAACTTGGGTCAGGAAAGCTGATTGTAGCTAATTATAAGATAGAGCTAGGCAATAAAGGCAAAAAAAAATAGTTACAGGCTACAAAAGACTTTATACTGAGAAAGAGTTTCCAGAACTACAACAGTGGTTTAGATTAATGTATCTGTTAAATGTCCCACTCAAATTCCAGACCTAAATCCAATAAAAAAATCTGCAACCATACATTAAAACTAATGTTTAAAGATGTTCTAAATCCAATCTGATTGAACTTGAGCTGTTTTTTGCAAAGAAAACATTATGCGACAAACGTTTCAAAACTTGAAGTCAGTATAGAACTGACTTGGAGTGGCTGAATATATATGCATCCTACACTTTCTGGAGTTTTATTAGTAAAATCTTTCTGTAACCATGTATCATTTTTCCATAGTAGTAGTCAAAGTCAAAGAATCCAAATATAGTAGAATGTGGCTAACTATGAGAAATTTCCTGGGGTGTAGTTCTGCTATGCATTTCCTGATTTCTGTTTTTGTCATCACAAGAGTGTTTACAGCTTACAGTGTCTTATCTAAGGCCATTTTTGGATAGTGAGACCTGAACCGGTTCTACAACTTCACTTATGTCTGACAGGAAACAACTGGTGAAGCTAGTTTTTACCACATGCCATCCAAATATATAGAACCATTTAAATGATAAAATGTCATAACATCATGCGTAAAACTTTCAAGAACTATAAAAAGATATCTCCTACAGTGTAACTTTTGTCACATCAGTGTTACCAGTAATTTAACAGATCTGTGACGTTACATTGTGATGTCACATTGAGTAAATTAGAATATACCTCCCAATGAGGCTCGCTTGTCACATTAAAATTACCTTTTAAAAATAACAGGTATAAAACATACTTATAATTTACCCCACATTATGTATTAAAAATGTTTTTTTATTCTTCCGATGTAATATTCTTAACTGAAATGTATTTTAATAGCTGTAATTAACAGAAATAAAGGCTTAAAGCATAAGTTTGTGTGTAATTAATCTATATAATGTGCTTCATTTTATTAGTTACAGAAATATGTCAACTTTTCAGTAATACGTTGCTATATTGACTGTACGGTAAAGATATTAGTTCAGTCTACTGATTGGCATGTCACAGCTGCAACAGCCAGTCTGCTGCACCCTTTTACTGATGCAAATAAGAGGTGCAGCTACTGAAAAGGTACAGTACGCAAATCTTCACCTTTCTACCAGTGAGCAACGGCTTCACGTCTGCCGCTCCTTCTCTGGTTCTATAGCCTTAAGCCAAAAGCTATTAAATCAGTTAAACTACAATGCAATGTAAGCATATCCATCTCCACTTCTTAAAGGTTCCAACAATGAAACCTGAGCACGGCAGAATGAGCTGTGAACACGTGACTTAGATAACCCCCACCTCCATGCACACACACAAAAAAAAAGCATTTGTCCCTTTAATACCAGGCTCCAGCTACTCATGCATTCTTTCCTTTTTTTGTTCTACAACACAGGCCTGCGGTGTTACAAACCCATGTACTATAGCTCATGTATTATACCTGCAGCTCAGGGAGTGACAAAAGTTCCATCCAAGCCTCCTCCAGATCGGGAGACATGCTCTGTGGCGGAGTCGGCTGACCTGAGGACAGGGTGGCTGGCAACAGAGCCGGCTGCTTTGGGGACATCATCATGGGTACTGAAACAGCAGGCGCATCCAGGCAAACCGGGGGAGTCTGTGAGATTAGAAAAATGTGTTAGAACCAACAAGTTCTGCTTTAGGCTGAAATTTTGGACTTATGTATGACTCTGCTCTTACCGGAGTTTGCTCTATGGGGAACGTCTCTGCCAGGAGCTGCAAACACTCATCAAATGACATGCTGTCACCTGTGTCCTGTGTGAAGCCGGCATTCTGTAACAGAAGTTGGCACATTAGGCTGTTAAATTCATTGTGGGACAGCATCTATTTAAAGATGATTTCGCTTTTAAACAGTTTAGGTCTCCTTAGAGAAGCCTTTGGATCACATTACATCGATGCAGAACTAACAGACGCACCTATGTGGCACTAACTATGCTAGAAGAAGAGGTTACCAAGCTACAGCAGAGGAACAGCCAATCAGATGAGGTGGGAGTGTCACACCCCTAGCATGAGTGATGATGGTCTTTCTTGTACCTGAGTAACCTCCAGGGGTGTGATGGTCGGCTGCAGAGGGGCTGATGGCGGGCGGGGTATGTACTCTCCCGTTTCCTCATCCAGCTGCAGCTGCGCCAGCAGGGCCTTCTCCTGCTCCTGCATCAAGTGCAGCTTCTTCTCCTCCTCAAGCTCACGCTGCTTCTGCAGCTCATGCTCTTTCTGGCGGTGGTTGATGTCGAACACCTCCCGCCTGGCGCCAAGATCGATGTCCTGATTCCACAGAATGTCTATCAGGTCCATATCCTGGGAAAACAAACACAGATCACCTCAGAGTGCTGCGAGCTTCTCCGCAGTCCTGCAGCGATACCACAGGCTGGAGTGGAACAAAACCCGAGTCCCTGCTGTGATATACGTGGCTGCTGCTCCTGCCACACCCTGTCGCCGTGTATCAGCTCACCGACAATAGTGCTGGCACGAGTGTCAAGGGGAAGAAGCCGAATGAATAATAAATGTACTTCTCTATTTCCACTGCTGCCACCAGACACCCTCGAAATCTGTATCTGATCCTCGTATACCCATCTAATTATACAGAGGTGTGAGTCCTTTTGTTCCACAGAAAAGCTGATGATAATGCCATACAGGTCAGCTACATGTGTTCACTGGTAAAAAGGAAAAAAAAAAAAAGGATGCAGAAACCCGCCACAAATGTTTTCAGCAAGGTAGAAGCTAAAATGATAACCATGACTATATTACATATTCAAATTGCTTTGAATATGTAATATATTTAGAGATATAATGTATGGATAATATAATATAATATAATATAATATATTGGTAAATATAACATTAATTATTTTGTTATAGGCTTCAGCAAAAAGAAAAAAAATGGACATGCTTTCATGCTTAAAATTGTTCAATATGGTCATTTACAGTTAGATTTCTTGGAGCTTTTTTTGTATTTTCTATGGATTACATATCTTAGAATAATAACATTAAACATTAATTGGACAAAACCAAATCATCAGATCAGACCTAAAAGAAAACTGGACAACTAACTACCATTACCTTCTGCTGCGACAGAGCTGGCAGTCGGTTGCTTATCAGACCTGCCACTTGTAGCATTAACTTAATAGGAATAATGGGTGGAGCTCCTTTAGTTTTCGCACCATAACTGTCTGCACTTGTCTCAATTGAAGTAATTTCCAAACAGGTGAATTTGGGTTTTTTGTAAATGGGGAAATGTGCATCAACAAGTAGAGGAGAGGAAACCTTACTCATCTAGTCTTTTCATACAGCCTGAAAAAACCATGATCACTCCTGCACTTTCTCTTCATCTCATTAAAAGGACTTTAAACCCAGAGAACTATGTCATAAAATTTCATAGAGCACTTTAATTGAAAAAAAAAAAAAAAAACACTAATGTTGAGTTTGACTATATTCAACTCCAAATTGAATAGTCCTTTTATTACAATGTAAAAAAAAAAAAAAAAAAAAACCATGTCGTGACTGGAGTTAATGTCTGCTGTTTTATACTGCATTTCCCTTCCCCTATATGTTGCTGCGAACTGTCAGCTGGCTGAATGAAGGCTAGTATACTTTGAAATATTTCCAGTCTTTTTAAAAACAGATGTTGTTTAAGTATAAAGTACTAAAACTATTAATATATGTTAGAAGTAGCATTAGTAATATTGTAAAAATAATTTTTGCTTCTTCTATTTTAAATAAAACTGATTTGATCTTGTTATACATGAACATTTAAAATGTTCGTGATTCAGTGAAACATCGTCCTCCTGCCATATTTATAAAGACAAATCTTGTCCCCATGATTATATTCACGTCAGCCCACATGAGGCTCAGCAAGACAACAACCATGAGAATAAACTGTTTCCTGTAGATTTCTCCCTACATGGCTGGATGTTATTTGGCCATTTTTAAACAACAGTGAGAAAGATAAATTATTCTGCATCTCTCCTTGGCTTTTTCACTAGACTTTATTTACAGAAGGAAACAGTTTCACCAAGCCTCAGGATGTTGCATAAACACGAGATAGGGGCGTGCGTGGAGACCACTGAGCATGTGACTGATTTGTTCCTCTGTTTTGCTTATAAAAAACCCACTTAAGACTAGAACTACTTATTATTCTGTTATATGAGCAGGAAAAAGGAAACCGAATGGGAACTAAAGCAGAACAATGCCCTGTAAAGAGGGTGTTATTAGTATTTTTTTTGTTTGTTTGTTTTTGACAAAAGCCTTCTTTCTCTATTACTGAAAACCAATAGATAAGTACCTCTATATATTTTTGGACACTGTTGACACTCTTTCTGACTTTGGCCTTGCAAAATAGGAACCCTCTAACCCTCTTTGCCTCAGTGTTGCATCAGAACCATGACCGCTAAACGGATTACACATTACCAAGGCTGCCTTGTATAAATCAGACTGCCGGACTGAAAGGTGAGAGCACAACCAGAAATTATGGCATCTACCAGAATTAGGAAGTCCACTGAAATGTGTCTGCCGGGTATCTGAAGGCACAGTTGTGGTTGTTGATGTTTTTCCAAGCTTGAAAAAAAAAAAACAGCATGTTCTGTTCAGTTAGTCATGCCTTTCAAGTACATCAAACAGGTCATACAAGTTCCTGAAAAACACCCTGACCTAAAAGGCTTGCTTACACAGTGGAAACTCTTCACACTTTTACTATAAATGTGCAATTATACGAGTCCACCATGTCAAACATTTCTAACAGTGTATTCCTTATGTACAGCATATGAGCCAGATACAGCATTTGGAGGTAAAGACGTAAAATACATTCTTTTGTGACATAGATTTCCAATCTGGCACCAGAATACAGAGACGACTCAAATTTCCTGATGTCTCTCCTTGACAATATGCAGCCAAGGCAGCCAGGCAACTGTTCCCATGGTTTATCATAGGAAAAGAAAAAGTACTATTAAAATACTATTCACATTAATCAAGTCGTTGATTATTTTCCATGTCAAGTCTATGTATTAATTGCCTTTTTTAAATTCATTTATCTAACCACACAGGCCTCAAACACTGATGGTTTATAACACCTTATTTCATTGTAGCTCGATGAACAATCCACCCTTAGACCCGCAGTGATGAAACTCAGTGAGCAGGGACGGCTCCAGAAAATTTTTAAAGGGCCAGCTACTGATGATCTCAAGGACTGAAAGCCATTATACAATTTCAGGAGTTTCATCGTGTGTAGGTGTGGGCACTGGACCTTAAAAAGTAGGTCACTAAAAATTAGCTACATTTAATTTATTCAGAAATCTGGAAAAATATACCCAGTCAGCCTTTTCATGGATTATGGGTTTTATTCAAACTGTGTTGGTATTAAAGCCAGTAAGGACATTTTACATAAGGCCATAGAATGAAACTGACTATCACAAACAGAAGCTCATTTCCAACACTTAACAGACCCATGTCTATATATTGGTTTGGAAAGTAAATAAATGTTACAAATGATTGAAACTAGTCTCTTTCTTTCCTAAAAAGACAAAATATTTTTCATATATTTACCAAGATTTTTTCCACAGTCTGGATCATTCCAAAGTGGGCCGGGGCTCACTTCGTTTCCTACGGGACCTATTTAGGTTGAATAAATGCTACCCACCTCAGCAACATCAGTGCGGCAGGCTAGGTAGTGCTTAATTTCAAATGGGCATTAAAAAATAATCTCAAGCTGTGCAAAGAATCCTGCTTTTTATACAAAATTGTTCTGATCAAAACTTATAAAAGGTATGTAACATAGTTTCTTTTACCCAACCAGATACAACATGTGGCCAGTTGACAATGCCATCTGGGGCTCATTATTTATCCCATTTCCTACCTATATGGCTTCCATAAGTAAGTGTTTGCCTAAAAGATTTGTGAGGCTATAAGGGAGGGCAGCAAATTTATAGGGGTGGCTACTGCCCCCCCCACCACCTTTCTGTCATCACAAGTTCCAAAACAACCTTTTATGATTTCATCAATCTAAATAAAGTCAATTTAAAAGCAAAAATAGCTCATATACACAAGAAAAAAACGTCTTGAACAACAGACACATGTAAATATGTGTTTTTTGTTTGGAGTTACAAAGACCAGCTTAAAAAAACCTGAACATCAAAAAGATCATATGCTTTAAAAGGAAAAAAAAACAAAAAACCTTCACTGTGGTTAGAAGAAGCTTGTGTGAATCAGATATGGGATCACATGCCTGAAGGGGAAGAAGGGGGAGGAGGAGGAGGGCATAATTATGAACAAACACTCGTAGTCCAGGTTGTCTATTTACTAAGCTTCACCTCAGAGAAGAGGAGGATACATAGAAAGACCATATATTTAAAACGCCCGAAACCCTAATAAGACCATATATGTTTATTTTTTGTTGTTTTTTTTTTTACTTCCTGTCGGGGAATAAACGTCACAAGAGAATGACTCGCAGAACTGAAAGTGCATCTTATTTTAAACTATTATTTACTTTGACAGCGATTGGTTTTATATTTATACATTACTACATCATAACTAAGAAATAAGTGAGCAACCATGTCTCGAATAATTAATTGAAAGACAAAATAAATAATTACTTAAAACCGTTTAGTAGATTGTATAAGAAAGGAAGTTGGGTGGGAAGGTTTATCTCAAGTAGGAATCAGTTTGTTTGTTTTTTTATGTATATAATTTTATTTACCTTCTGAGTTGAATGCATCACCTCCATTTCCATCATCATGGAGAGTTGTCCTGTCTGTTAAAGAAAAATAAAACCTTGTGACCGATAAATAAGTGTTAGTCCCCAAAGGCCAGGTTCAAAAATGGCGAGCAGTCTAGAGCCAGTCCTGTCCGCCGGGGCCGCCGCAGCTGACTTTCGGGAAACCTTGCTTCCTCCGAAGCTTGTGAATATTACGGAACCGACGGTCCTGCCCACCGAGCTACGGCGCCGGGATCGTCCCACTCAACGCGACCTATGAGGCTGGAGATAATGACTCCGCGCGCATGCGCATGGAAGCGACTGATAATTACTGTTTAACACACTAACTGCCAAGCAGTGATATTATAAAATACAATTGCGTCTATTTTTAACGTACTAACAGATTTTAACACAATAAACTAAATAAATAATATGTCATCTGTATCAAATAATGTTTTTTTCTAACAGACTTTGAGCAAGCTCACAAAACTGGAGGGTCTGTCATATTTTTGCAACTCTTTCATCATGCAAGTATTATCTAGCACAATAGCCCCCCCTGCTGGTGAGCTGTTTAGAATGGAAATAATCGCCTTGGAGCTCAAATGTCCTCTGAAAGTCATTCAGTCGCTTGAATTTTCTTTTGCAAAGTGGCACAAGTGTGGAGAGTGTCCAGCTCCTTTTACCTTGATCCCCCTTAAAAGAAATGCGGTGCAACAATTGCCCTCTGACGTAGAATTAGAGTCAACCTGTGTCTAATTTAATCTCAGTATAAATGCAGCTGTTCTATTAAGTCTTTAAAGCTTTTGTTAAAGAACATTAGTGAAGAAACAGCATCATGAAGACCAAAGAACACAGCATGGCACAACGGAAAATAAACCATAGTCCAAGGAATCTTTGCAAAAGTATTAACACAGCTTGAAGATTTTCACAAGTTGGCATGTAAAAACCACAAACATCAATGAATTGTTTAAGTCATTTATGTGTTAGATAAACAGAGGTGAGCAAGAATTTACATTTACTCTTTCACATTTTGGGAAAAAAAACCTTATTTATCAAAGTAGTTTTACTTAAATAATATTATTTTGAAGTATTAGTAACTGACAACTATGTTTGACTACTTTACCCACCAGTGATCATTTTACAGAGCAAAGAAAAGGCACATTTTAACCAAACACGCACAGACACACCTAGTTTATGGTAAAGTGATACTCCTTTTATGTTCACAAGCAGTCTTGTTCTAGTGTTATTTTGTATCTACTGGGCCTCCGGTGCAAATTGACCTTACAATAGTATTTCTCCTGTTCTCTCAGGAAGTATTTTGTACTTTTGTAAATTTTTAATACCAGAATTAACACATTATTTATTTCTTTTTCATTTCATTACATAATGTTTAAAAAGAAAAACTAGCAGTTTCTCAGAACTTGATTATTAATTTCAGTAAATATTTTTTTTAGACAGAGTCACTCCAGCTGTGGTGGGCTACAGAGATACTGAGCAGATTGTGGGAGTAGCAGCAAAGCAAGGTCAGGTCCGAAACGCGGCTAACACAGTTGTTAAGGTGAAGCAGGTTCTGGGGAGAAGGTTTGATGATCCTGTGACACAAACACACAAAGCAGAGACCAAATGCAAGGTTCCTGAGTCATTTTGAATGATTAGCTTTTACTTCTGCTTGAGGAAAGTATTTTGAAGTAACACTTGCCTTACTTGAGGACAATTTCTGCATACCCTACCCATATCTCTTTAAACAACACAAAGTTGTGCCAATTATTAAGTGGATCGAAACTGATATGAGTGTCTGTGAGGTTTAACTTTCAAGTCTTGCCACAGATTCGGAATTGAATTTACGTCTGGACTTTGACTAGGTCATTGCAACACATGCATATATGATTTGATTTAAACCAAACCATTGCTCATTCTATTTTTTATTGTGAGACAAGTCATTTCCCACCTTTAACAGGTTTTCTTCTAAGATTGTCTTATGTAGTTCAATCCATCTTCCTGTCGATGGTGACCAGTTTCAGTTTCTGCTGAAGAAAAGCATCCACACAGCATAACCCTGCCACTACCATGCTTCACTGTGCAGATTCTATGTTCAGGGAGATGTTGTGTCCCCTACTGTGTCTATGGGAGACACAGTAGGTCTCTGTGTCTCCCCTAGAGTAAGTACTTGGCAACTTCTTTGATTTTTTTGCTTGACTTATAATTTTAGGTGAATACTTGTTCTAAGGATATTGTTTTATGACTTAAACCACTCCATAACTTTTTGACCTATCTGCTAGGTGATATTCATAGTGGAGTCATGGAGTCTCCAACAAATCTCTCAGGGCTTCAAATTATACACAGGTGCAGTGTATTGACTACTATTATTTGCTCCTTTGTTCCTTCATTTCTTCCATCATTCCTTTCTTCCTCCTTTCTGTCCCCCCTTTCTAGATTCTTTCCTTCCTTTGTTCCTTCCTTCCTTTTTTATCTCCTGCTTTCTTTCCCACCTCACTTCCTCTGGAATTCGAAAAGGCATGGATTTGTTTTACCTTGAAAAAGTATAGGAACCCTTTTATCTTATCTCAGTATTTGGTTACATGAACATAAAATGACTGTTCTAAAAAGCTTTAAAAGACAAAAAATAGAACAAATCTGAACATAACAACAACAAAAAAAAAGATAGTGCTTATAATAATTAACACAATACCAAATCAAAACAGGGAAAGACAGAAATCATTCAACGATTTATGCTGTTTTTTCTAAACTTAAAAGGATACCAGTCACAGTTCACTCTTGTGGGAAGGAGCCCCATGTGTCCCATTCTTGTATGATAAAGCTGTTTGAGCCATGAGAAGTTGTGTGTAAAGGCGCTTTACAATTACAACTTGATGCTCCACTAAGCGGAACTACTAGATCACTAAGCACCCAAGGAGCCTGACCATAGACATTTAAAAATACAAAAAAAGAAAAGAAAATAAGGTAACAGTGACACATTGTAAGCACAGTGTCTAATAACTGAAGCGGCAGAACATATAGCCTTCTCCATTTCATGATTGCTGCAGGTTGCATGTTACACAGTGAATAAAATGAGAAAGAATATTGCTGAAAGCATTAGCGGCATGAAATGGTAGATAGTTCCTGATCAGTCTGAATGTATGCAAGTTTGCTTTTGCAACTCTGCTCAACATCTTGACATGCTTGTTATAGTAATGAAACTGCAGCATGAACCCAAGATACTCTAATTCTGAGACATATCAAAGATTTGACCTTTTGAGGAAAAAAAATAAACTGATAGTTTTTAAGACTCAGTGCAAAACTTGACTTTTTAAACCATCATTCAATAGACTAAGTACTGAGAGACTTGTTTAACAGATTCAATGTCCTTACCATCTTCATGTGAAACTGCATCATCAGCAAACATGACACAAATGTGTAAAATCAGTAATATCCTGTAAATGAAAAACTGAGCTATACTTTGAAATCTGGGTTACTGTAAAAAACAAGCAAAATTTCCTTTTAATTTAATTTGTTGTAAATTAAAGGGCTCTTCAGCAAAATATCTAAAACTTACTCTGCATTTAGATGTATTGGCTTTGCTCATTGTCAGAATTGGATCTATCTTAATTCTTGCATTTATGATCTTAGTTTGTGTATGCGGTTATTTACTTTGGTTTCCAGCTAAATTACACATTGTTTATAGAGAATAAGAATCATAATCATTGCTGCAGTGGTGGCGTATTAACTTCTTTTTAAGGATGTGTTTCACTGATTTTTTTTTTCTGATTTTCTTCATACCTACAATCATAATACCACCCAAACTTTGACGTATTTTCTTGGTACATCAAGTAAATCAATACTTTACATAAATGCCAACGTCTCATAGAAGAAAATGTATCCATTCAATTACATTTTAGATATCTCTTTCATTTAATACCTGAGAATAGAAATAAAATTATAGTTCTTGAAAAATGCAACACATTTCCTTAAGTTTTTTCTTTCTTTTTTTTTTTGAAAAAAATATATGTTGTCTTTTTTCCAAAGGTCATGTAACAGTTTTGGCTTTAAACAAGCTCTATTTAGCTGGACTCAGGACAAATAGGACATTTTGGATTGTAATCATCAGCATCATGAATACCAAAAAAACACAATGGCCACTTTTACTCACTCCGCTTCTGCTTCTGTACTCTCCAGTGCTGGATTATTTGCTATTACGGAAACTTTTAACTTCATCTCCTCTTTGTTTGTTTTTTTCTTCACAGAAGCTCCACTTGGTCTGCTGATCTGTTTCCCTGTGACGTCTTCCCGAAGGAGGGCATCAGCTGAGCTACTGCTGCCAACAACCCAGTGTTCTCCTTTGTTAGATGATGCACTTGGCTCTGTCTTTTAGCATCTAACCTTGTTTCTCTCTACGGCTGTTGGTTGAACTTTTACTGCAACTAACTCTACATGCGCTCATTCATACTATAGACTTTAAAACTTGGTAAGAGCGTATCTGTTTAACTGTGCTTTACCCTAAATTAAGCCAGTAAAAGAGTTACTACTGCCATTGACTTTTTACTTTTCTTTAACATACAAAGTAATCCTGGATCAGTGCTTCTGATTTCTTTTGTGTCTCTCTTCTCAAACCTCCTATCAGTGGTGGCAGATGGCCACTCACAATGAGCCAGTTTCTGTTCGAGGTTTCTTCCTGTTTAAGGAGAGTTTTTCTCTCTGCTGTCGCTATATGAATACTCAGTGTGAGGGATTGCTGCAAAGTCAACGACACAATGCAAGGGATAGTTCACTGTCAGCACATGCTCGTCCAGGAGTAGTGAATGCTGTGCCTCTCACCCAATGACCACCAGAGATTGGTACCACTGTACAGACAATTGAAGGCTGAATTGAACACATATGAACTTCTCACAAAGCACTGTTAATTTCATCATCTGAAAATGGAAAGAGTATGGCACAACTGAAAACTCTGAGAAGACATTCACTTAAACTGCCAGGCAGGGCAGAAAGAGCATGAAACAGACAAAAGTCCAACAGTGACTCATAAGGGGCTACAGAGACCCACAGCTCAGGTAGGAGGAATTTACATGGCAACTATTAGTTGTGCACTTCACAAATCTGACATCTAATGAAGAGTTACAAGAAGAAAGTGGTTAAGGAAAGCCATGAAAAGACTGTATGAAATGTAAACATCTGATTAGATGTGACCAAAATTTTATGTTTTGGATATCAAAAATGCTACATGTGGCCAAAGAGTAAAATCCCGAACACCCCATTCCCTCACTGGAATATGGTGGTGACAGCATCATGCTTTGGTGATGCTTTTCCTGAGCAGTGACCAGGAAGCTGGTCACAGCTGATGGGAAAATAAATTAAGCTATCACAAAACAATCTTGGTAGAAAACTTGCTAGAGGCAACAAAACTACATTCAGATGGAACTAAAACGGAAGCATATTCTTGTATTAAAACGAACAAGTCAAAGTACTTACTTGAATTGGTTTGAGAGTCTGTGGCAAGATTTTCAAAATCAGATGGTCTCTGTCCAATGTGCAAAACTGCTAAATAAATAGTTGCCGGATTTGCACTAAAAAGTGATTTTACAAAGTAATAATTTTGGGGGACTGAATACACAAGTGAAGGTTTTTAGGTTTGTATTTGTAAAACATTTGGACATCATATATTCTACCTCTACTACACAATTGTGCTCCACTTTGTATTGGTTTATCACATACAAATCAAGTAAAATACACTGAAATGTATCTGAGTTTTTCTGACTCATCCATGTAAGAAGTGAGATCGAAAGGCACCCAAATAAATAACAGGCTTCTGAAACATGCCTGGGTAAAAAGAAGGACTTAGTCCTGGATTTAGCACTCATCTGTAAAAAAAACCCAAACTTCTCACCAAAGTGTAGCTCGCTACGCGGCTGCGTGAAATTACCCTAAAAAAAAGAGCACCCAGCTTTAGCTTTCCCAGCTTCCCTCCTCTTCTCTCCTCTCAGTCTGTGTGGTGCGCGCTCCTGAAGTCGCGTTCACGTTTGGCAGCTCCACGTCGACATTCTTCCAGCTGCATATAGTGAACTGCTCAGCACAGCACTGGGGGAAGAAAAGGTAAAAGCGGAGATAGTCACCTCAGGATCAGAGCGCTGCAAGTCCACACTCGGACATTTACCGCTCTGAAAAAGGGGGCTTTGCATGCAGTGAATCTGTAGCTATGGCTCAGCTCGTTTTCAGTTTTCTTAGCTTTTTTTTTTTTTTATGAGCTGATCTAGACCACCTCGTGTTGGATTGCAGCTGGCTCATGACGTCTACCTATTTCAGGTACAGTATTGCTTGCAAAACTAACAAATTTACTGCATCACATACTTTGGAAATCATTGCCATGATTTCTGGTTGAGACATTCTGCTGTTTGTTTTATGATATAATTTTTGCATAACTGAAGTTGCTGCCAGCTGATAAGTCTCCTAACTATACTCAAACTGAAACAACTTGATACTCTTGACCTTCCTCAGCCCATTTTTCTTCCTCTGTCTATATTGTTTGGGGAATAGCTCATTTTCAGTGGCTTTTCTTTAGTGTTGAAAGTTGGTGAAGTTCAACAGGTTGAGCTGCAGATACACAAGAATCTAATAATAATGAGAAAGACATAAGCAGACTCTTAAAATTTGAATCATACATGCCAGTGTAGAGATTGTGCAGATGTTAAGTTTGCAAGCACTCAGATGTTCAAGCCTGATGCGCTTTATCAATGAGGGGCCTTGATGAAAACTGTGCAAACTAAAACTATATTTAGATAACTTATTTCTGTAAAAAGATCAAACCTGTCTGCTTTCACTGCGTGTGTGTATATGTCCATAGGGTAGCCACATTACAGCTATGCTCCGCAGGCCCTTCAACTACATTTCGCTCCATATTTCTTTACAAATTACACAGGACAGTCAACATGGCTGTTCAGCATTACTGTTTTTTGCTTTTCTTTTTTTTTTTTTTTTTTCCTGCAGGTTGAAGGAGCACCTAGTAGCGAGGAGACTAAGGTTCCACACAAGGACAAACCTGTGAGGTGGCACTGCTGTGGCTTTCCAAATAAAGTTCTGTGATACACTCAGACTCTAACTGCTTGCAGTCAGTGCATTACAGAACTTTGTTTTGGGAGTGAATGCATCTGCAAACATTTGGACATTTCACTTTCCAGTATAACATGGTGTGTTTATTTGTTTTGCATGTTGATTTATTAAAGTTTTCCTAATGTCTTATGTCTTTTTTGTGTTCTGAGTCATATTTTTTATGGAGAGTTGGGGTGGTGCTGTGCTGTCCTTTTATGTGTGTTTCATAACTTAAACACTACAAGCTTATGTTAAAGCATTACTTAAAGGAGAGGGAAGGTACCATATGGAAACACTAATCACGCTGCTCAGGTGACTGAGGGGAGGTGAGGCAGAAAGGTAAACAGTTCTGCCACACGTATCAGAATGTAATGATTCTGAACTAAGTCAAACAAATGTAGATTTATTGGGTTTGGTTAGGACTTTATTTCCATAATCTAGTATTATACGTGTCAGTTTCCATTTACATTCCTGATAATTGTGTCCAGAAATATTATCTATTTAAACTGAGTTAATCTTGAGTAAAATATCTTGACATCTGCAAACTGGCTGTAATAGAAATTCCAGTCTCCGCAGTCTGTGGAGCATTTTCAACCGGTAATAAGTAAGCAAGGCATGCTGGGAAATGGTGCCTTCAATGGTCTGTCTCGTTTGCTTTTTAAACAAAGTGTTAGTTTTACATCTGTGAGGAAACTTGCTAGAAAAGGAAAAACCCTAAATTGCAACTCTTTGATTTTGGCAGCTGCAGTAATTACAGGCACAATTGAATTTCTGTTATGTATAGTACCTC
Source organism: Brachyrhaphis terrabensis (assembly GCA_903067065.1). Lineage (NCBI taxonomy): Eukaryota > Metazoa > Chordata > Actinopteri > Cyprinodontiformes > Poeciliidae > Brachyrhaphis > Brachyrhaphis terrabensis. Next base: position 42,593 of record CAEGAG010009578.1, on the reverse strand, counting down.
TTCCCAAATTACATGCAGCTAAAAAAAAAAGCATTATCAAAGAATACAAATATACAAAGGGCTGGTGCATTCATCTATATAAGATAATACTTTGCAGTGCTTTAAGATGTGATGTTGTACATTTTGAAATTTATTGCCAAAAGATGACAATTCTGGCAATTATGTCTCTTTTTTTTGCCTGCACAGACCATATCTATAATGACTTTTTATTAAAATGTCTTAAAACAGTTAAATTAGTATTTACAATTGATTAGAAAGAATTTCAAAAACAATGGGTCAAAATTACAGATGTGCATTTTTTCAAAGTGGCACACAGACCTATAAATATTTACAAATACTTACAGTATTATGAGGTAAATTGGACTCTTGTTGAAATTATAACTATAGTAAAGCAAACATCAGACAATTCAAAGTGCTTTATTTACACTCAAAACAAAAGAAACATTAATATAAAAATGTAACAGAATTTTTTTTTTACTAAAATAAATGAGATTTAAAAATGAAACAAAATAATTATTTACCTTCATGGAAAATCTTAAGTAAAAAGTAATATTTTGTTCCTGTTTAAAAAAAGCCTCGGTGAAAGCTGAGGAATTGGTCCTGCGTAGATAATGATCTAAGTCCTTTACACGGTTCATTTCATCAAATTACTATATAACAATATTTATATTATTTGAATATATTGGTAATCATCTAAATTTATTTTTAAAAAGTTACTGTGTTGTCTCCTACATCAAAGTTACAAGTATATAGTATTATTCAATGTTTTTTTAATATATATATTTTTTTATCTTTGCTTATTTTAAAAATAACACTATATTAATAAGATCAAAATTTAGTGGCCTAGTTTAATATCATCATTTATATCAGAAACTCAAAATGGACAAGCGAGTACAGCAAAGCAAGAGTTTTACTTATGTGTGAATGCCCTTCCCTGACCTAACCCAATGAATAGCACAGCTGTAGCCCATATTCCTGTTACATCTGTTTGTGGTGACTCTTTAAGAACTGACTTTGCTTTGCAAGCTAAGCCCGTTATCCCTGTTAGTTGTGCACAGTTTTCTGCCATACTTTTCCCTTTCATTCAATCTTTCATTCTTAAGCTTAGAGAAATTTATCTTTGGACAGTCATTCAGCAATTTGCATCCACCGTAGTTGTGAGAACTGTCAGCTGGATAACAAGTAAGCTGTTTTTTTCATGTAAGATGACATTTCTGTAATTAAAATGCTTTTTTTTTTAATTAATTTTAGCTAGACGTGAGACAAAAACTTTCAAATTAACAATATAGAGAGGTTTGAAATACGTCATCTTTACGTAATAAAAATGTAAATATATGGATTCACTTCAGCTCAATAAAAAAATACTTCAAGCCAAAGGGAAACTAAATGTTGCAGCAACACATGTTCCAAGTATCTTCAAATAGTCATTGTGGGATGCAGAGGGGAGGATGGATCTACAATGGCGATCAGTCTTGCAACAAATTTTAAGAGGTTGTTGATGTATGACAGTCTTGGGACTGTCAAAACATGCTAACGGATCAATATTTGGGCAGTAAGGACAATGCTTCACAGAAACATGTTCTGGATGAAACCATCAGTTGTTGACAAGCACTGCTAATAATCCACCTCATTTGCTATTACCACTCCTCTTTAAATGTCTTTCTGTCCGTATAGCTGGAAAGCAGGACAGAGAGAAGATGGAGTCGGGGATCTGATCCTTTCCCATTATGACTGATGGAAGAGTTGGTTTGAACTTTCTCCTCTCTCTTTTTGATCCTGCTCGGCATCAATGAAGCTTCCTGAACAACTCCTCTGGGATTTGGAGTAGATACTAATCAGTTCCTCCTAGTTGTAAAAACAGTAACATGTTGCCGTGGCAGTGCATTATAACTACTGTCTGAAAGAGTGAAAATCAGATTTTTATTTTTTTTTTGAATGCACCTTTAAATGCCTTGCCAATGTAAACATTGTGGCATGAAAGCGACATTTCCTGCATGATGTGAAGGCAGCACACTTTCTCTGCGCCGACCTCTGACAGGCGAGCTCCGTGAGATCAGTTCCCTCCCTCCACAACACGGAAGCAGCATGGCGTCCAACAGCAGCGGAGACGAGTCCAGCAGGCATCAAACAGCTCGGCACAGACTAAGCGTTATCGCCGGGCATCTACAGAGACCCTCAGACCGTAATGCGGCCCTCTTAGCCGTGGACTGCAAAGCCCAGGGGAGCAAACCGAATGTCAACACAAGTGACGGGAGAACGGTGCCTAGGAGGAGGTACGAGGCTGTGATGGATTGGTCCAGCTACTGTCCATCCTTCTTAGCTTTAGCTTGCTGTTTAGTTTAATTAACATGCTAGATAAGACCTAAATGTGCATCGCGGAGCCACAGACTGATACACTCTTCCGCTCTGGACTTAAATAAGGCTGACGAATATTGATAAAGCGGATATAGGTTAGCTTGATAGGCTAGGCTAACGCGTCTCTATCACAGAGAAGCCATTCATTTGCTAGTGAGTGGGTGCGGCTTGGAGTTTAGTGTAAACTCTCCATGAGCTTATTATATGGTTTAATTTGTCATGCGAGACTCCCTCGGAGTCAGCAAAGTTGCCCGAGCCTGTGGTAAATGTTGACATAACAGCTTATTCCATGTTTAGCTCCAGAGATAGCAAACATTACGAAACTAGAAGGGGGAGTGCCACTTAAACCTCCCCAACTGGTCTCTCATTGAACAGTTACTTTAGTGAACTTTTTATCTTTTTTATATTCAAATAATTTAGAACTAGCTACGGGATTTGTTTTGTAATAAGTTATTGGGTACTTTATAAATGTTTGTTGTAAAATATGTCAGCAATAATTATGTATTACCAACGTAGAGAATCGGTGAAAGCATATCGCTCAGTTGAATGTCAAAAACTTTGGTCCTCTCCAATGATCTGATTGGCCAGGGCTGGTGGTGGCCTGACTTTCAACCTATTGTCAGCTGAGTTTCTGCTGAGGAAATGCCTCCACTATGTGCTGACATCTAGTGTTAGTTTCGGATAATGATTGTGACTCCAAAATGTCATACGTTGGCCTTAGTAGAGTACTGTCATCATATTGTCATGGCATGAAACTGCCATTTTTTACAATATTGTGTCTTCATCCTTATCTGTTTTTACACTGCGATAGTTTGACTGTAACAGAATTTGATTAAATATTTGTTCATTAGTGCTGATATGTTTCTTTAAAAACAAGATTTTATTAAGTCTTGACTTTGTGTCAAACTTTAGTGAGGTGTTTAAGTTATTCAGGATGGAATAATGATACACCTTCAGTTTATTTCAAATTTTAGTAATCCAGATACTCTCAAATCTAGACAAGTTAAAATATGTTCATGCAGTTTCTGCATGAATATATGTCTGCATCATTGCAGTCACTGCTCCAATCTGTCTATCTGTGTCCCACTCCACATACAGATGCCTCACTATTATTTGCATAAGTATTAGGAAGTTGCAGAGAAGCCACTTTTAAAGTCACCAACCAGGTTCCAAACATCCATGTCCAGATGTGGTCACATCAAGCCACATCTGGCTTGATGTGACCAGATGTTTGATCTCTCTTTGTGGCAGATTTTGTAGAGCTAATTTAAATCGATTAAAATGATGTCCAAGAAAAATTATGTTTCTTGGACATCATTTTTGAGCTTAGTTCGCAAAAATTTTGATTGTTGTTTTAAAAGTTGCTTTAAATTTTCAGCTGTCTAACTGAAAAATTGTGACTTATGATTTTATATAATTGATGAATTACTTAATTGGCCACTGGAGAAAATGTTTTGTGATCAAATGAGAAAAAAGATTGAGCTGTTTTGGTGACAGTAACAGGACATACGGTGAGGCTTTCAAATATAAGAACAATGGTCAAGAATAGTGGTGGCAGAATCATGCTAAGGGCCTGTTTCAGTGGTGCACACAATGGATGGGATTGATTTATTCAATTGGTGTGTGTTTTTTCTGAACGTTGACCTTCTAACCCAGTGCTCTCAAACTGCCAGAGTCCTGTCACTTTTAGATCTGTCCTTTGTCCTACACCTACACACTTGAATTACATGATGATGCAATCATGCTCTGCTGAGCTCATCAGCTAGTATTGGAGCCAGGTGTGCTGAAGCAGAAAGACATTTAAAAGTTGCAGGACTCTGGCCCCCGAGGACTGCAGTTTGAACTGGTGGCAAAACAGTACCTGTTTGGGATCTTCTGTTAATTCTAAGATAAAATAAAAATGCTGAACATAAAAACAAAATTGACTTATAGAGCAAAATTCTAAACTTTTGGTGGACTACCTCCATATTCAGGTTGAATCAACAAGTTTGAGGTGGTTTAAATATTGGGTGTTTCAACATCACAGCGACCCCAAAACATCCAAACTTTTTTCGGAAGGGAGAAATAAGTTTCTTTGGAAGTTTAGACCTTCAAAATCTAAACTGTTTTGAAAGTCTATGAACAATGTTTAAAAGCCAGCTCCATGGTTAAAAAAATGTTTAATGAGCTTTACCCTTTATGAAAGGAAGAGTGAGAAAATATCTATACCCTTAATTTGTTATGCCAGGAGCTTGTTGATGGTTACACAGAGGGTGTGGTTTCTCTGCAATGTGCTAAAGGACATTTAAGCAAATATCAAATTCATAATGGAGGTTATAAATTTGAGCTCTGTGTATAATTTTGACAAGCACTGAAACAGATGAAATATAAAATTCATTCCAAATTTTCACCCAAATTCATCTTTTTGATTCTTATTAAAATTGTTTGTTGTGTAACATGTGTTCAACATGAACGATGCTTTACATGCGTAACTAATAATGAGTGGTTAGAGCCGTAGCTGTTACGGTGTGTTCAGGTCCTCGAAGCAGGTCTCAGATACAATCTTTCCTCTCTGGCTTTTGCTTAATTTTGCATAACCAAATACCTCTCTGTGATCTTAAAATATGTTTTGAGATCTATTCTTACTCAGACTGTTCTTGTATTGCTTCGTAGATGCTTTCAAGCTAAAACAATCCAGAATTGCAGGGTGTGCTTGCTCTTTGAGTGCATGCTTCAGGCACTGCAACTTCCGCTGATGCAGTGTTAATGGGATACTTCCTTTGCCAAAGTCAAAAGCTGAAGGCAGACATAGGAGTTTAAGAGCAACGGCTTGCTTGAACAAAGCTATGTTACAGTAAACCTGGTAGATAGAGGAAGTGGTAGTTTGATTTTGATGCAGCCTAGACTTAAAGTGCAAAGGAAAGCACTGAGAAGTACCTTGGAAAGGATTCTTCTGCCAGATGCTCATGCTGAGCCCCATTTGTTAACGTTCCTTCATGTTGTATCTAATGATTAATTACTCTTCTTTTTTTGTCATTAACACCCCAACACCTGGCATCCTTTATTTTTTTTTTACACAGCTTAGAAACAACAAACTGTGGTGAGGGATGGGGTGCATAAACTTCAAGAAGAAAACTTGAGTTCACATCTCAAGTTACAGAACCATGTGACATAAACTTACTTATTGGTTACTACACAGCTATAACCCAACGTTTTGGCAGAGGCACACAAATGCAGCTTTCAGAGCTCAGAGTTTTTTTGGCTTCATCACCTTGGACAGAATTATCAGTTAACTTTATGTCTGCATTTTATAATTGGAAACACATGCAAAGTAGGAAAAGACATCAAACAGTAGCTGAGCTAATAAGAAATACAGCAATCATTCAGGCAAGGATCAGAATAAACCCATCTTCCCTTGACTGGCATTGATTGGTCAAAAGCAGAAAAATCCCCATTTCCACTAGTCACTAGATACTGAAACATTATTTTTGGTCCAGATGCATTAACCAACAACATGGATTTTTAAGTTCAGTTTCATTTAATTTGTATTAATGAACATTTTGAGCAACATTCTACACATGAACTTCGCATTTCTAGAGCTAATTAATCTTTATAGTCTTATGATGGCGTCAACTTGTTTTGACTGCAGCAATCTATTTTTTTCCACAAACAAAGCTGCGTATCAGATGACCAAAGTAATCTGTCAGAAATGTGAACTGATGTTTCTCCAGACAAAGTTTACTAGTTAAATAGTAAAAATAGTAGAATAAAAATCAAAAACAACCATTTCTTTTACCATCTTTTTATACAGTTTAAGGTAATTACACTAAAACTCTGCAGGGCACATAGTTACACAGCTACACTGTGGCTGATTTTTGGACTTCTGTAAACTGACTTCATTATGGCCTTGAATGGTTGGCTGAGAAGGCTGCTAAATTTCCCTCAGCTTCAGTTTTGGCAAACAGGTACATGAACAAGATAAGCAGTGACAAATAATCTCCCTCTCATAAGTTTTCACTCCTTTTTTTGTTACTTGTCAGTACATTGCCTAAATCTTCAGGTTTTGGGGAAGCCTTTGATAAAATCATAAGGATTAGAGTTGATATTAAAGTGTGCTTCATGTTCCAGTGCCTTCTGGGATTTAAGGTTAGTTTTAAGTGGTTACTGTTTAATCTGGTGGCCTGATAAACTCGTGAGCTATGGACCTCGAGCTTGACGTGTCTGCAATGAAGCATCACCTTCACATGGAAATAAATTGATGTTTACCTCAAAAGATAAACATCTGTCTCGACCCTTCATGGTTCCTTTTTATACTGTGAAGAACGTAGAGTAAGAGGAACTTTGTACTTGGAAAACAAGATGGAGATGGAGGAATTTCTTATTAGTTTATGTCAAAAATAGGTAACATATTAAAAAGAAATGCTTAATGAGTAGGCATTAGGTTCACACAGTATAACAACTGCAAATGAAAATACGAAAATCGCAGTATTTACTCTAATTAAGAATCATCTAAGTCCTTTTTGTTAGGACTTAAAACAATAATTGTTCAGACTTCTGCCATGACAATGGTTTTGATTATTGCATTTTAATTATATCTGGTCAATTATTTCAGATATCTGCTCAGCTACTCAGTCTGAAGTTATCTGCTTTACAGAAATGGCACTTGCAGTTTCAAAACTGATTTACCATGATAACAGTAATTATGGCACTCAACACTGACTGATTTATTAGTTTTTTGCCACCATTTAAGTGTTTTTGAACAGCTGGATCTCTTTTTATCATCATGGTTGAACTGTTGCAGCCTTATTTCAGCCATCTGAGTGGCAGTGCTCATATTGAAGAGAGGCAGTTTTTGTGTTACTCTTTGCTCTAAGCAGCTGTAGAAAGTTCTGGTCCGTCAGTAGTGTGTAGAGTCATCATTTTCTCCGTAGAAACAGCATGATGAAAGATTTGAGCGTTTATGAAACCCTAACTTTGCATAACCTTAGTGCCAGGACCAACTCATCCCAACTTACAATTCAGACAGCTCTTTCTGTAGATGGATATTCTGTTTTGATGCGTTTCCTTGGTTTTGTGCTTTTTTAAAGCAGTGTGTAAAATATTTTTTGGTTTGATAGGCACCCAGAGGATATAAAATGTTTGCCTGCCTGCCAGATGCAGCCTCCTTCACTAATAAAATGGCTCCTAGTCGGCCTGTTTTTAGATGAATGGAAAAGGTTTCACCAAATTTCTAAGACTGTAATATTTTCTTAGTTCGACACACAGAATTAGGGTTTTTCTGTTGTCAAAATAGAGATTCAGAGCATAAACAGAGTTATTTGTCCTTTTTGTTTAGAAGGGAAGAAGCTTAACAGAAATGTGTAGATCCATTAATTATTTAAACGATTGAAGATTAAATAATAATATGCAAAGGTTTCACAGGTTAAGGTACCTGAAAATAACCGTCACGTGTTTTTTTGTTTGTTTGTTTGTTTGTTTTTAATACAATCTGCTCTGATACTTCTAGACCAAGCTAAAGAGGACGAGTGGCTTTACAAATTTGTGCCAATATTTGTTTTTCCACAGGCAGGAGATTATGAAATGGAACGGCTGGGGATACAGCGACTCCAGATTCCTCTTCAACAAAAAAGGCCAAGCAGAATTTACTGGGAAAAGGTAAAATGGAAAACAAAGCCCATTGTTCTGATCATTCTAATCAGTTTGTAACTCAGAGAGCCATATTTGCTGACTTTATTCAAAAAATTTTTAAGCTTCCTTTTGTCTGTGTGTGACTTAAAGCTGAAGCTATGCAGTGATCTCTTTCACAGTCCCAGCTTTGAACTCAGCTTGTGAAATTAATCAAACTCCTCCTTCTCTCACAACAGCGTGGTGCTTCTGCCACCTAGTGGTTGGCATTTAAACGGCTCATTGTCATTTGAGAAGGTCATCAGTTGTGATTCTTCAGCCTTCCCAAACTGTTGCTCATTAACAGGAGCAACCTTTCACCCTGTTCAGTTACTAATCATTTGGTATTGGGTGAAAATATTTAATTTATTGGTACAGAAGGAACAAACTATCAGTTTAACTGGATGGAAGTGGACAGAAATGAACCCTGTTTTTCCTAAATTTTTAGAGTAGAAGATAATAACGTATTCAAAAATCTACGTGCTTTCCGCAGTGTTGTCAGAAGTTGAGCTGTTTCTTATTTTTGTGGTCAACATGGACATCTTTTGTTATTTCCAGGCAGAAGCGGAACACGGAACTGGAATTACATACACAAGATGTACCTTCATTGTTATCTAAACAAGATGTTGCATTTCTCCTTTCCTGCTGTCGAAGCACATCCACTTCTTCTTCTATCTACCTATCTATGACCTGTTGGAAAAATATTTACACAGGGTCTTTATCTTACTGGAAGGCGAACCTCTTCCCAAGTCTCAAGTCTTTCAAACCTCAACATTAAGGTCTGGTCTTCTGCTCCTCGGTGTTTGCTGTGACAGAAGGTTTATCAGGATGAAATCTGTTCCTCGGCGTCTTGGACTCTGCTGCTCCCTGATGGGCTGGCCCAGTCTTTGCCAGCAGCTCAATTATGCAAGGAACAGTGAAGGTGATCAGAGGAGCAGGACTGTCACTGCTGTTCTGCCTCTCTAACCTCTCTGGACTCTGTACTCTTTAATTAGTCACTGACTTTCCCCCCCACTCAACTAAGCCGTGAATGCACAGTGTTCTGGTGAGTTTATACTCACACTGTTCTTTCTAACTCAGGTATAGACTGAGTGGGATGATCATCCCTGGCCTGAAGGACTGGATGGAAGGCACGTTTGGTGCCAATTTGCAGCATAAAACTCAAGCAACAGTGAGTCCAATTCTTTTTTTCTTCCATTCTTTCCATTGTGTCTCCCGTGAATAGAAGCACACAGCAGCTGAAACCACAATGTTTTCATTTGTTTCAGCCTGTTCTGAATACCAGTGCTGTGCAGCCTCCTACACTAAATGAGTCCTTTGTGGAGGAACTGAAGTCCACAGGTATTCCCTTCTCTCATGAAGCAGAAGATCGGGTGTTTCGTGCCCACGGTAAGAAAACTCACTTTACCATTTAAATTTTTGGTGTGAAAAAGTTTTATTCATAAATGTCACACTTTTTTTTGCTGCAGGCCACTGCCTACATGAGATCTTTGCCCTGAGAGAGGGAAAAATCGGCCGTGTTCCAGATATGGTTGTGTGGCCAAGTAAGTAACCCATCATTATGGGTGGGAGGTTGTTTTTCCCTCCACCCACCTAGCATAGCTGATCCTCCTGCTGGCTTTGGTGATTTAAAGGGTTAATCTCTGCAGAGGCAGGAATATTAATATGTATGAGTGGAGGCTTAATAGGAAGCGTCAGGGGGGAGGACGGTTGTCATCCAATCCTGCACAGTCTGGCCCTCCACTCTACAATCATGAATTATGTTTCTCAGATTGGTTTTCTGTTGTTATGGCTGGCACTATTTTATCATGCAAATGAGTGTTGACTGATGGCTGGAATTTGATTAGCAACCTCCCAAATGGGCAGCAAATCACCAAGAAACTGCACCCAAACTCAGATGGAAACTGGTGTGGAATATTCACTCTCCAGCCCTTTGCAGCATGCGTAGTTATACGATTCAAATGATTATGCCTGATCTATGATTTCTATTCAGGGTTTCTCCTTACATGGAGCAGCGTATTCAGTCAAGAAAATTATAGGAATGGAAGCATTTCTCATCACCTTTTGAAGCACTCGAGGGCAGTCGAGCACAGACATAAAAAAATAGCCAGTGTGACTGCTGGTTGCTTGATGTAATGATTCAGGAAATATTGAGTAAATCTGTATATTATGTCGCAGTTGCTTTGCATGACGATCATGTTTTTGTTGTTTCGACTGGTGTTTTTAAATAATGTTTACTTTTCTTTCAGATTGTCATAATGATGTAGTGAAAATTGTGGAGCTGGCTTGCAAACATAATGTTTGTTTGATACCTTATGGAGGTAAGTCATTGAATCAAAAGTCTCCATCAACCTTGTAAGTTGTTGCATTAGTTTATGCTTATGAAACATGTTTCAAAGGCTTTTTTATTTATTTACCTCTCAAGTTGGAAACAAAACTAATTGTTTGGGAATATCGATTAATAGCGCATTGATAGAAAGTGTGCAATAAGTCCACATTTTAGTAATTTTTTCATCTGTGCTTCCATTTCTCTTACCTTTGGTATCTTCAGTACAATCCTGTTTCTTGTTTTTTGGAATCTCTGAGATTTTCTGAGATTCCATAAAACAAACTGAATGTCGCAATTGTATGCAAACTGTCTACACATAACACTGTATATAAAGTATACCAGCCATCAAATACTGCATCTAGTGTTCTGAAATATTGTTTTTCATTGATACTGTGATGCCTTTTTTTGCGTGATACTATTGTATAGTCGTAGAAATTTTAACAAAGTTGCAGAAATAAATTGGTAAGTTGCTCTTCTGACAGTGTGTTAAAATGGTGGCGCCCACATCGCTGCTATTTTGCTATTTTAAAATATACAAAATATTTTAGGAACATGTTCCTTTAATGTATGAATTGGAATTCCATGCTCTTGTATTTCTAAAAGAAATTTGCTCCACTACAACTAGGAACTCCCCCTGGATTTTTAACTGGCAACAAAAATGCACTTAACTCAAGAAGGGCATCATACCTAAAGTTATAATATCCAAGACATTTGAGCAAAGCATGAATCTAGAGCTTTTAGACACAGGGCTTCAATCACAGTTCATAGCTTATTTAAGAGCTTCTCACCCTGACCTTTTATGTGAGAGTTTGTCTCGCAAAAACATTTTATTGAAGATGGCTGTATTCCGGTCAACAAATGTTTTTATTTTATAAATTTCTGTCTAATGTAACTTAAACAGTCCCTGATTCTACTTACACAAGCCTTACTATGACTAGACGAGACCTGTACTGATAAAAATGTGTGTTTTTAAAGTGCTGTTTCTCTCTCTCAGGAGGGACTAGTGTGTCTAGTGCCCTAGAGTGCCCACCGGAGGAAACTCGATCGATTGTCTCTCTGGATACATCACAGATGGTGTGTAACTATTGGCCTATTTATTTATGTATATGAAATAAAACACACCACATATTGTCAGAACTACTTAAGTAAATTGAAATTTCAAATCTCAGATGAGTTTGGCTAAGCAGTTTTGTACAAGTTTTTTCAGTTTGTCAATAAAATGTTTGCTCACTGTTTGCAGTAAGGGGATAAGAGTTGATTAATTAGGAAATAATACTCAAACAAATGCCATCAATAAAATACAACGTCAAGCTATTTCAGCTGTCACATATTCATTCACATGCTTTTCTAAGGAAGTTTTTTGGGCATCATGCATAGAAAGAAACATTTTGGTTTTTGACCATTTTACTTAAAAGGATTGAAAGTTATACATGCACCATTTGCTGAAGAGAAATGTATAAATAATTGCTTTTTAAAAGTATCCATTCCCATTGAATTGTTGCAGATTTTGAGATGTTACAACAACAGCCTTTCAGCCTTTTATAGGAACACTTATTGGGTGCTGTTTTGCAAAACAAATAAAAATTCTAAAAGTGTGGCATGCATTTGTATACAAACCCATTTGTTTTGGGTTTGGATGCAACCAAGATATCAGCCTAGAGATTCTGTGAGAGGCTCAGAGGTTTGTTGGAGAACATTAGTGAACTAAGATCATAAAAAACAGGGAAACAGCCAAGAAGACCATCTCAAAAATGGCCACCATGTAAGAGTGGTGAGACGAAAGCCAGTATTGTCTTGTCTTCTTTAAAGTTTGCCACAAACCATGTGCAGGAAACGCCCAACATGTTTAAGAAGGTGCTCTGGTCAGATCAGATAAAAAAAAAAAAAAAAATAGCCCTAATACAAAACACAGTGTGTGGAAGGAAACTTAACAGTACAAATGGCCCTGAACACGGCCCTCTGAAACTTGGTGGTGTCAGTACCATCACCTTCACTGTGGGGATGCTTTTCTTCAGCAGAGATGTAGAAGTTGAATGGAGCTAATTAAGCTAAAGCTTTTTGCAAAAATGTAAGAAGATAGCCTCTAGATTTGCAAATCTGGTTCAGACATATCAGAATAAACTTGCCAGCGTAACTGCAGTGAAAGGTTGTCGGTCAAAATACCGTCTTGGGCATGAATATAAATGAAAACCACATTTCTCAAATTTAGGTATTTTTAAATGATCCAGAAGAAGTCACTACAGCCATGATAATGCTTTATATTCCACTATGTAAAAGCCCTTTGATCCAGTGGTGATATACAAGCTGTTAGGATGCTGTTAGAGTTGTTTGGTTCTATAGACAGCAGTGATCAGTGTTGGGTGTCAGGGGCCAGAGGTAAAGCGGCAACCATGAAATCACATGAAAGTAGCAAAGTGATAGGAGCATAAAGTTTATGACCTCTGAGGAGTGATTGATGGCAGAAATGACATGACTTCCTGCAAGTATGGCTGAGCTGCATGCCCAGGGGAATGAACAAGAGGCTTGTATTTGGATTCAAATGCTAACTTCAATTAAGAGAACTGTTATCTCCATCCTGTAGCACATCTGCATGCTGTTACCCTCAAATACCAATGGAGAAAATATGAGCAACGTTTAAAGAATGGTGTTAGCCAACTCTTTCTAAAGAGTTAACCAGGTCTGAAGATTCTTAGCAGCACTTTTTATTACAGCCATTTAAATGACACACAACCTTTTATATTTGTTTCTAAATGTTAAAGCATTTGTTTAAAATTTGTAACTTCCTCAATAATTTCCTTGTTTCTTCCAGAACCGTATTTTGTGGATCGACGAGAAAAATTTAACTGCCCACGTGGAGTCTGGGATTGTTGGTCAGGATCTGGAGAGACTGGTAAATACAGCTTATCCATCCATAATGATTCTCACAAAGAGCTAAGACAGGCTTTGAACTACACCAGTGCCCCAGCTGTGTGTCCTTTTTGATGCTGCTGGTTCTTGCCTGCTGACCTTGGCTCTCTTTGCTCAGTAGATTTCCTGGGATTTAGAAAGGTAGCAGAGAACAGAGTGCTGAAGGAGGGAGATTAGTGAGTGAGACGGTGGTCGTGAGCAGATGGCACCATCAAGCTAATTCAGAAAAATGGAGCGGGAGCAGGCGTTTGATGTAGAGGAATGCGTGAGCAGCATCTAAAGCAGACGCCACCTCTGCATTTAGACTGAACTGAGGTGATGGAGCAGATGGGTCTGAAATATAAACTGCTTTCCAGAGGGTGACTGTGATAAAACAAAACCTGACTTTACTTTGGTGCTTCTGGGGAGTATTGTTCTTATTGTTAAAGGTCTTTGTTCTCATTACCATTCACAATCATGGCTTAGATAGTCTCCTAATGACCTAAACAATATCTTGAGGGACCATTCATGAATACCATCAATGGTTGTTTTTAACCTCTCCTGTAAGTTTTGTTTTTCACAAATCAAGTGGATTTTGAGGTGCATTATAAAACTGCACATAAAGTTTTACATTGCATTAATAAAATAATGTGTCAAAAAAGGGACATTGATATAGAAGGAGAGAGGTTGTCCACACCCTGCCCAAAATTTTGGATCAGGGTCCTGACCTATGCCTTTTTACATGATCATTATGGGAGTCCCAGCTAAAACAGTAATCATGTTTTATTTCATTCAAAGCAAAGTTTCATCTTTAGAAAGCAGAACAGCTTTTCTGTAGTTTTTGTCTATAAAAGCAATCAAATATTCTGATTTAGACATAATTATTCCCGAGGGACAATAAAGTTACAAAAGAATCATTTTAAAACAGAGTAAACATGGTGATGTTCAGACACGCACAAAGTTTTTGTCACTAGATGTGATTTTATTGAAAGCTTACAATGTATTTTTTATGTATTCTCTTGATTTATTTTATTTTTACACATCAAGCTTCAGCTGTATCCATTAGTCAGATATATCTTTAGAAGCATAAAGGTGTTCAGTTCAAACTCAAAATACATGCAGCTGTCAAGAAAGAGGCATGCTGGTGCACCCGTAGTACCTTTGGTGAATGAGTAAAGTGAGATGCAGTGACCAAAGTAGTATAGACCAGTTAATACTGATGAAATAATGTTTCATTCTATCGCGCTTTATCTGTAGTGTTTTTAAATGTTTATGTACCATTGATTATTTTATTATTATTGAGGCTGCACATGTTTTGCTGTAGGTTTATAAGAAAGTCCAGTCCAGTTTAAAGCCTTTATTTTGCATGTTATATTAGTGCTACATGAAGACTGTTATTATTTGCTTTTTTATTCCTCTTGGCTGACGTGAAGCTGCTGTAAATATCTACAGAGCTATAAAGCCTAAGTTTATACATTGCTGTTTAACTATAAATGCAGCTACAGAGCAGTAATTATATTTTCCCCCTCTGCTTGCTCTTTTTTTTGTTTGTCATTAAAACATTCTTGTGGCTTTATAGCATCAAATGTTTCCAAGCATTTTTTCTTTTCTTTTTTTTTTTTTTTAACTACCACAACAGACACATGCTTTTTCACTTTTATCGCAGCTTAATGAGAGCGGCTACTGTACGGGGCACGAGCCCGACTCCATGGAGTTCAGCTCCCTGGGGGGGTGGGTTGCCACGAGAGCATCGGGCATGAAGAAGAACATCTATGGCAACATTGAAGATCTGGTGAGTCACCTCCCTTCCCTTTTGCCTTGCTGTGTGTTTGATCCACACCACGCAACAAGGGAACACAAGTTACTGTGCAGTAATTAGAGAGAACATAACTGGCAGCAGGGTTTTTGAAGCCTTCACTTCTAAACCTATGTTTTGCAGTAGTTATGGTATAAGTTATGAAAAACGCACTACATGAGGGGTTGGTACACAGTCTGGGAAAGTGATATTTATGGGAAAAATCGCTCCCTCATGCTTTTTTTTTTTAACTTCCCTCCTGTTCTTTTTTCTCCTTCCCTTTAATCCTTGTATCCTACCTCTGTTTCCTTCCCTTTGTCCTGCCTCCATCTCCATTTTCCCCTTCCACTCATTCTTTTCTTTCTTTCTTGTTTCTTTTGTTCCTGTTTGTAGTCTTTCCACATTCCATGTTCCAATCCTTCCCACTAAGGGAATAACCATTGTTTTATGCTTAAATTTTCTAGTTTCTATTTGAAAACAAAGAAAGAGAACATAAAGCTCTGCAAAAGTATTTGATTGTTTTGATGTCCTCTGATTGAATAGGTCGTCCATATTAAGATGGTTACTCCTCGAGGCGTGATTGAAAAGAGTTGCCAGGGACCACGGATGTCCACGGGTCCAGACATTCACCACTTCATCTTGGGCTCCGAAGGTTTGCTAACTGGCTCGCGTGTTCCCAGTACACATTAACTTGTGCATATCTGTGAGGACATTGAGATAAAACAGTAACATCAGGACAGTTCTCAGGTGTAGCATTTTTTTTACACATTAACTAGCTTTGGTGTAAACTCATCTGAAGTGGTATATGTAAGGAAACAAGGGGGGCTTGTAAGCGCTGCTGCACTCCATCTGCAGTGCCCTGTCCTTGTGAATGCCCACAGAGAATAGTGCCATATGCCAAGTTTCCCTACATAATGAGGGGGTTCAGAGAGGCTTGGCATTGCTATGTTAAACAGCTGTGAATACCAACTTTATATTGGCTGTGCAAAGCTCAACAATCTGCTGCCTGGTTTGGCTGCGGATTGCTGCATAAGTCTCAATTTGTGCTGATTGGATGTGCAAAGCAGTATGTAGGATCGAAATCACAGAAATCTAATTTAACACGGTACATTAGTTTAATACACAAGTAAATCAGCTCTGCTCTTGCTACAATGACATAGCGGTGATACAGATAGACTTGTTACTTTACACATTTGAATAGCCAGGGTTTTTTTTTCAAATTTTTTGCCAGCTTTACTTTCTGTATCCTGATTGTGATTGGTTGTTTGATGCCAACTCCTCCTGCTTTATATGGGCACACACACACTCATATAAAGGTTGGCAAGGCTGCTTAGCCTTACACTTTAGCAGCCTATTTATTGTTTTGGTATTTAAACCAAATAATTTCTGGGTATGTGAAATGGGCTGCTTATGGCCCTTTTACACTGAGAGCTACAACCTGGGTTGGTGCAGCTTGGTACACTATTTTGTGGTCTGATGTAAGGGTTGGCAATATGGACTTAGTTTTTTATCCCTTATTTTTTGTTATTATTGTGATAACAAAAAAACTGATGACAAGAAGTACCTATTACTTCTATTTTAGGTAACTGTATGGCTGTAAACATGTGGCAGAGCAGTCATATCCCCACAAACATAAATAGTGCTCTTAAAAAACATACACATTTTTAATACACCGTTTTAGGACACCAGTTACATAAAGAAGTGGGATTTGTACTGCTAGCCTGCACACAGTAACTGCACCTACAGTAAGTGTATTTAACCTCCTGAGCTTGTATCATTCATCTTTCCATCAACTCTGACCAGCTTCCTTGTCCTTCCTAAAGAAATGCTCCCCCACAACATGATGCTGCTACTACCATGTCTGACAGTGGGGATGCTGTATTCAGGGTGATGTGCTGTTAGTTTTCCTCAAAACTGTGGTTTTGCACTTTGTCCATAATGTTCCATTTTGTTGTCTTCTCATCTGAACACATTTTTGCACATGCTTGCTCTGTCCCACTCATGGCTCTGGAAAATGTAAAAAATACTTTTTAAAGTAGTTTGTAAACAATTACTTTTTTCATTCCACTCTTATATAAATGCAAGATCTGCAGAATGCAGGACTAGGAGTTGTCCTGTTGACAGATTCTCTCTCCTCCTGAGCTGGGGATTAGTACCGCTCCTCCTAAGTTACCATTTGCTTCTTGGCTGCTTCTAAGATAAATTAATTATTTTCGTAGATCTACAGTTATTGCCATACTCTTTCCATTTAAAGATGATAGATTGACCAGTGCTTCTCGAGATCAGTGAAATTTGGGACATTTTATAATCTGACCTTTACGTTTGTCTTCATTATCCTCAACCTGTCTGTTGTGTTCCTTGGTGTTCTTGATGCTGATTGTTCACTAATGTTCTCCTGCGACTTCTGAAATCTTCCCACATAAAATCCGAGCTGGATTTATACTGAAAATAAATTACAGTCTCAGTATAAGAATATAATTTATGTGGACTGTTAATTAATTAGAAAACTTCTGAAGGCAGTTGCATCCATGGGATTTAATTTAGGGGTATCAGAGTAACTCAGTCCTGAAAACAAATGCTTGCCAACTTCTCAAATTTTTATTTGTAAAAATCATTAACTGATTTTCCACACGCTTTGTAGCCGGGCAGAACTTTGTGTTGCTCAGATACATAAAATGCCACTAATATACATAATGCCACTAATAAACAACTACAAACTTCTATGTAGTTTGTAGTTGTTACTTTTACAACAACTGCACGATATTTCCTCATATGACAACTTTATGAATCAGAATTAAAATCATAACTTTTATTAATTCAAATCAGATCATCACCTCCACATACATCCTTTACAGTTTGGGTTTGAACTTAGAAAAACCAGTTATTGTTAAGTTGAGGTAGAAAATAAGCTGGCTAAATGGGGTCAGTGCACAACATAGAGATAGAACAGGACTAAATCACGTTTCTTGGACTTTGTGTCTCTCTGGGAGACCTAACACTGAAGCTAAAGGTCAGCCCACCATGTAGCCTCATTAAAATGATCAACCTCCTCAAGCTAAGAACGCCTTGCTGCAGTGTGACCATAGGCCACCTAAACAGCAGCTAGGCTGCACCAGCTATGCCCTGCATGCTAATAGCACCACATCCATTTTATTAGGAATTTGTCTGGAAGCTTAATCTGCTCATTCTCTGCACAACAAAGGGAACTGTTTATCTTTCTGACCTTGGACTAGCCTGAATACAAAGCAGTTCTTCCTCCTGGCTTCAACCAGGAAGAAGTATTGGATTGATCACTAATCTCTCCAAAACTCCTTTCAGTGAAACAAATGAATGAGCTAATGCTCGGAGCCAAATGATTATTACATGAGGAGAGGGCGTCACTGAGGTGATTGTTATGGAAAATCTTGTAACACTTTATTTACAAAATGTTGCTGCATCACAGCATTGGTTCTTTGTTTTCTCTCTCATTTACCTCCTACTTATCCTCACTCCCTCATCCTCCTTCACTTTGTTGCACTACAGCTCCTCCTCACCTCCCTCCATTTCCCCTTTCTCTAAATCCCAATCCATGCTCTGGCGTTCCTCCTGCCTAGGAGGAGGAGCGATTGAAGTCATATGTTTTCCACTGGGCCACTAGAGAGCAGCGTGTGGCATATATATCCACTTTACAGGCGCCATAAAAGCCACTATATGATCCAGAATGCCTAGTTATCTGTAATATAATGCAGTAATATGGAAATCAACGTATCCATCTAAATAAATGTGTTGTATTTATTACAGACTGAGCCAGTATAGAAGAGCAGAGAAAAGTAGGGACTTAAAGATAAGCGTTTGCTATGAGCCCCTCAGGACATGTGTAAATTTCCACATTTATACCAAAGGAGGATACATAAGAGGCAAAATAACACAAAGGACTCACCAAAAAAAGTAACAGATTGACAGATTTCCATGTATTTAATGGCTTGCTTGTTAATGTGTATCGATCTCAGAAAAATGACGTCTGAAGATTTTAAAGGCCAAAATAAATGGTGTACATTCCAGTAATTGGTTCCTAATTCATTATTACCATAAATATTGACTGTAGTTATTTTTTATATCACACTATAAGCTGTTATAAAGATACTTTATCTGAGGGACCATGAAAAATATTCTGCAAGTCTAATTGATATGCAGAAACTTTGTTACCATGGTTACTGAACATAGGTTTAACGGTAATAAAATTCTGAAATGCTTAACCCTCTGAGATTATTTTACCATGGTAACCATCCCTAATCCTCTGAATCCGGTGTGTTTATGTGTTGTATGGACAAATATGAGGTTCTCTATTCTCAGGCATTCCTATTGCTGCAAATATAACCCAACATATACATTCCAATTATTTTAATGCTCTCCATATCACAAGCTTGTCATTTGGATACATAGTATTAACATGTGGAGCAAACACCTGCTACATTTGTTAGATGCTCTTAGGTAAAAGTGCTCATTGGATACATATAGTGTTTTGCCAGTCTGATATTCATGAAGGAAAACTTGGATTATAACATTATGTAACATTATATTTAGTTTGTGAATTAGTTATGCTATTTTTATTGTAACCAAGAGAAAAGTTTCTCAGTATTCTTTCAAATAGATTATTGATAATCTGGCCCAACAGGTGAGCGAGGGGCAACACTGTAAAACTCTATGCTCTATACAGTTGGAGTAAGCCTCCTCCACCCTATCCCTTTATTCTGGCATCTCGCTTAAATGACTTTAAACTGTTGGACCTGTATGATGGAAGATTAACTTGACGTTTTAAAAGAGAGCTTTGTGTCTTTTTGAGCAGGAACTTGAAAAAGACTTTTGCCAAGGTCATAATGTCAGCCAGTGGCTGCTTCACGTGTAAATATGTTGCTGTTGATGGCCCCCCACTGCCCTTGATAGGGACCCACTTTATTTCCTCTTGCACTCATGCAGATAAATCTTAGCTTCCCCCCTGTGTGTGGTAGAACACCAGACCTACCGTGAAATGTGAGACCAAGGTCATACGAATGACCCAGAGGACATATACCAGAGAGCCTTGTAAAATACTTTTAAACTCTGCTTTAAAAGGCTCAGCTGGTGTAAATTGCATTCAGATACAGAAAAACTTTATTAGTCCCAGGAAGGCAGCATATGTAGCTTAACCATAAACAAGCCTATGCTCAGGCATGTTCACAATAAACAGCGTCAGATGTAGAGAAGGAAGAAAAAAAAAATGTTTGCAAGTAGATTGTAAACAAATGGCTAATAAAGGACAAAGTGAAACAGAAATTCACAATTTTGACCCAGATCTGAATCAAGTTGTTCAAAAATAAAAATCCTGTTCAAAATATGTTTTTTTGTTCCTCTAGGAACCCTTGGTGTGGTTACTGAGGTAACAATTAAAATCCGTCCCATGCCAGAGTATCAGAAGTACGGCTCTGTGGTGTTCCCCAATTTTGAGCAGGGTGTTGCCTGTCTTCGAGAGGTGGCTAGAGAGGTACGAAGGCCATCGTTTCTTTATATTGTTCTTTGTTTCAGACCTGTATGCATCTATCTCGTCACCAGTTCTTTTTAATGTTTTACTTGTTTAGTGATGTTTTTGTTTTCTTACATTATAATAAGATAACCTGATCTAAACCTTCAACCTGCAATAATATCTACACTGTTTTTTGTTACATAATGTTTCTTATGTATTTGAGCTTTATTTTGCTTTCCAGAGGTGTGCTCCAGCATCTATACGGCTCATGGATAATGAACAGTTTAAATTTGGTAAGTTTAGTTTGATTCTTCGTAGTATGGTCTAAGCTGTCATTTTTCAAGTATGTTGTTATTCATGCCATAAATACTGTATTTGATCACTTTGACTACTTGTGAGTATGAATTATCCAACACTTGAAACCAAATGCTTGATTAGATTAGAGGATTTGTGGCCTAGGCATTTTGTCCTATGTTAAGTGGGAGGCTTTAAAAATCATGAGATGTAAGAAGCAAATTGAAAGGAAGCTTTTTTAAAAAATGATTTTCAAGATGTCAAGTTAATGGTTCTTATGGAGAGACCATTAACAGATAACAGGAAGGCTGAGTTGAGAAAAGACTTTGTTTTATCCTTTTGCGCTTTAATACATCCTTTGCAACAGCGCTCGCTGGATTTAGAAATGTTGACACATTTTGGAAAATCTTAGTTAAGGTAAAGAAATCTTTTGGATGAAGGTTACTATACTAGTAATGCTAACTGTGCTATTCATAGTAGTAGTATAAGGCGCTAAAAGCAGCTTAAAATGTCATCTTTGTTTTAAAATTGTGAAGGCAACCTCTGCTTCTATGAATAATTGACCTTTCATGGGTAAAATAATAAATCATGCATTATTCAATCTCCAGATCAAAAAATAGTAATACATTTAGTTTTGCCCCAAGAATTCATTCTGCATTAACCACTAGGCACGTGCATCAGTCAGCCTCAGCTAGCTTTGCCCTCATGTTTGTTCTGTTGTTTTAAACTAGTTTTAAGAAAACTGCTGCCTTAAAGATCCAGCGTTCCACTTTATAAGATTTGATACCTCAGTAGTTACTCAAAATAACCCCAAAAACCTGCTCTGTAAATTTAAGTAGACATTATTTGTAAGTTATGATGAAGGGTTTATTTCTTTACCACTCCTTTGTAATCTATGATATTACCTATATTTCTACACGAAGAACATGGCAGCTTTTAAACTGCAAAATTCTTTATTTTAAATTGAATTTTCTCAAACTTTTAATTCATGTACGTAAATATACGTTTCAAAAAACGAGTGCTGCAAATATTTATGTCACTTTCTACAGCTCCAAATTGTTGATCTGATTATTGTATTTGCAGCAAAACCGCAGCATGTGTACGAAATGAGACCAGATCTGAAGGCATAATGACAAATAAACTGGGCCAGAATGAAGTAGTTGCTATGTTGAAGTTTTATGATGTTGTTTCCTGAGGTCTTGTGGAATGCATCTGGCATTACCGGAGATCTCTGTAAAGTTCCCCCATCCCCAGGGATCTCGTTATCTCCCCTGTATTTCCACTTTTCATGGAGTAGGCACTTCTTAGCATTAAGTTGAAAAGATGAGGTGACCAATGGGTTTTTATTTCACCCTCTTTTCTTTCTTTTTTTTTTTTTTGTCTTTATATTTTTTTTTTGACCCCTACATCAAACACAAGGCTCTCTTCTGTATTCATTGGTTTTCGTGTTTTCCCCCTACTTTTAATAATGCTTGCTACAAATACCTGACCATTGACATCACCTATACATTTTTGTATGCTACATTATTTAATTTATATGTTAACTAAAACATTCCGTTGAAAGGAATAAATAAGAAACCTAGAAAGCCAGAGAACGGAGTTAAGCAAGCTTTTGCTTATGCGTGCATCATTTTGTATCTGGATTTTTGAGTGTTTAATTAACGACTTTGGTAGCTGTGAGAGACCCCAAGACCCGCAATCAAATTTTGGAATGGAAACAATTAGGACACTAAGTGATGAAGAGACTTTGGCATGGGGGGAAATAAATGAACTGTTAAGTCTCTGCGACATCACCCATGACTTCCCTGCTGTGATTGATAACCATCCCATCGGCCCCCAGCCCCTCATTTTTGCTTGTCCACAGGCGCTTTTGTGCGTCCGATCAGGAATAAATCAAAAAGTGAGGGTGAGGAAGACTGATATCACTGCGTCAACCCCACTTCCCTTTGGAAACTGCCTGATTTATAGTTGCTGTCGCTAGCAGCTATTGGGCCTGTTATGAAGTTATTCAAATGTTACTATTTATATTTCCTTTTTTTTTGTGGTTGAAGCCCAAATATATTAGACCATGTTGGCCTCTCCGAATGGGAATCGATGCAGCAGAAATAGTTTGTCTAAAAATCAGACAAAGGTCAGTTTTAGTTCAAGATTTACAGAATTTTGAGGTCAAATATGTAATCTCCGTTTTTTTTTTTTTTTTTTAATCAAGCTGTGACAGCACCTGTGCTGATTTTGGAGGATTACAATTTCTCTTTAAGACTTAATGTATAGGGAGAAAAATTTTCATTGTCTTAAACTATTATCTTATCCCCTATAAAATCATTAATTATTTACATTAATTTTTTGTTTTTAGTTTTCCTTCGTGAACGGTGTTAAAATTCAGCAGAATTTGTGGGCTTGTTTTTGAGTTTGCAGTTGTCATCAGTCTTGGGCAATCAGCCTGAAAAATCCAGTGAGAAGTTGATTGTTTTTAGTGTCAGATTCACTTGAGTAACATTTATTAGATATTTTAATTTTTAATTTTTTTTTTTATACAGGTCATGCCCTGAAGCCACAAGTATCTTCAATTTTCACATCATTTCTGGACGGACTAAAGAAGTTTTACATCACCAAGGTAAAAAAAAAAAATACACCATAACATCATTTGGATATCTCCACCTCTGGTGTTTTCTGTAAAGAAAAACAAAAAAAACATTCTCCTTTTTTATTTTCAGTTCAAAGGGTTTGACCCTAACCGCTTGTGTGTAGCCACCCTGCTGTTTGAAGGACCCCGTGAGAAGGTGCTGCAGCACGAGAAGCAAGTTTATGACATTGCAGCGAAATTCGGGTGCGAACACTTGGTCTATTCTGTCCTTTTAAATGTATTTACATGAGGAGGAAAACACGCTAAGTCTCCCTCATTGCAGACTAGAAGAAGGAGTAGCAGTGACCTGGGTTAAAAGAAAAGTCTGTTGCAACCTACTGCGTTGCGTCACAGAAGTGTGTATCTGTGTGGACTGTTGAGTCACCTTTAGATGTCCTCTTTCCAGCACAGCTGTAATGTTAAAGCGAGTCTGCTGAGGAAAGTGATAGTAGAGCAGCAGTCCCCTGAGGACAGCACAGAGGAAGATGACACAGCCTGGTAGTCCTCAGCTGATATGATTGATCATGTTACTGAAAAGCTGGGACTTCCCACTATAGAGGAAACCACTGTCCCAGCCCTGCGTTTTAAAACACCGGCCTGTTCAGCGAGTTCAACCTAAAGTTGCTTTCCCATGTTCAAGACCTGAGTTTGAAGTTGACATTAAAAATGAATACTTTAGTTACAACTTCCTATTTATTTTTAAATTATAGCAGACATTTCAGTTTAAGCAGACAGGCTTATCTAAATATATATATTTTTTAATATTTGTATTAAGGTTTCTTTTGGGAATAAAACTCCTCCTCTTTGGATTTATTTTCTGTTACCTTTCATTTGTTTTCAGCAATTTCTAAGAATTTCTGACTATTCAACAGAATTTATTCAAAATTTGTTTCTTTACCTAGGGTTAAAACAAGACAGACAATGGAAACAGAAATTTGCAGCTTCCAATGCAGCTGATTTCTATTTATTTATTTGTTTGTTTGTTTTAATAAAGTAAACAATGGCTAACAGCTTTGATCTTGAAGAAATATAACAGTTTATGTAATCACAACATCTGGATCTGATTTGACAACTTTTACTATGCTGTGTCCTAGACATTTATGCAATATATACTGTGAATGACTGATCCAACAATTATCACATACAATTGAGAATTGAATATTAAGACAAGAGTCAGGTATATTAGATATTAACAATAACTTTTAATTGATGTTTGGCCAAAAATGTAAGATTCCTGTCACACCATGCCTCTTGCTGAAAGGTGTATTTTATTAGTCACATAACCGCATTATAGAAATCTGTTTTAATTCATTTGTTGTCAAAGTAAGTATAAAAAGTCCACAAAGAAGATAACGGTCAACTCAGCAGTTGGCTCCTTCTTGTCCCTACAAACATTTTGCACGAAATTTGAAAAACTAAAAAGTATAGTGAAGATGTAAAATGGCCCAAAAAAATAGCTTGCATAAATATTCAGCTTTTACTGTAAATAAGTGTGATGTATTTGGTATTTACCATGTACCTTAAATGTTTAACACATTCCAGCCATCAACCTTATGAATGTCAAAAACCAGTCTCTGTAGCTTACGTAGTGTTCAAGCAATACTTCACCTGTCAATGATTTCATCTTGGATGATGCTTATTTCTAACATCCTTACTTTCTAGTTTTACTCTGCTGCCTTGTGCTCAGACTTCCAGGCTTCCTTGGATCATAGAAAGCTATTAAAGCAGAAGAGGCGCATCAGTCTCATGTAGCATCCTTTCCATAATTGCATTATTTCAAAGAAATGGTGAACACCCATCAGATCAAGTGTCAGTGATGGATTACTTGGGTTAGGGCAGTAAGGAATGCTTTCCTCTGGTGTAAGGAAACAGGAAGACGGGTAAAAAAAAAAAAAATCAATATAGTGATTTTCTAATGAGCTCGGCCTGATTAGTTTGGATGGTAAATGAAAATGTGATTACCCACAGCCAGTGATAGATGTGTGGCTGACCTGTGGCGATGTGTGGAGCGCAGCAGCATTGATCTGTACATTGTTGTAGTGACGAGCTCCAGGACAGCTGTTGTGAGGGCCAGCAGTCTGGGCAACAAAGCTTGAAAGAAAGGAGCAGTTAAATATTAACCATTTTGTGTCTTTCTAGGGGCCTGGCAGCAGGAGAGGACAATGGACAGAGGGGCTATATGTTGACCTTTGTCATCGCTTACCTCCGGGTGGGTCATTCCTCTGGCTTTTTTTCCGTCTGAGCTGATGGGCAGGGAGGCTGAGGGTTGACAGCAGATAGGATAGAGAATGAAGATGATGGGCAGAATATGACCTCAGGAGGTCCTCCATCAGATCCGGTCACAGTTATCAGTGCGTCTAACGCTGTGGAAGGAGGGCACAGTGGCTCCTGACACAATGACAATAGAGAGTTGACGGAGGTCAGTCCTGATGGAGGCTGTTCTGATGAGCACGGGTGTACATTTCAGTAAGCTTTATCCAAGCTTTATCAGCTTTATCCATGGATCTAAATTTGAATTTTAAATGTGAGGTAAAAGGGGAACTTATTGGATGTGTTTTCATCATAAGTAATGTTTTTCGTATTTATGAATAAAAAAAAAAGTCATTGGATTTCATAAGGTGCTTCGTATCTTTATAGTTTTTTGTCACTTCATCTTATCTTTCAGTCATTAGTTTGTTGACTGATCCGTTCACTTCTTTGGGGTTAAAAGTTGATGGCCTTCCATTCATTCTAGTTACAGGACTTATGTAAATCCAAATAACAAGCTGTGTTTGAGGACATTTGCTTCATCAAATGAAGTTACATTTGCTTCAGATATTGTTTCCATTAGAGATCCAGTTTTCCATTCATTGAGTTTTTTTTTAGGTTTATTTTAAAAAGATTATCTTCTATTAAAGTGAGAGTCTTGGAGGGAAATACAAATAGGACCAAATTTGCTTACTGGTAAGTGTTAAAAAAGACCTTAATCTATTGTTACAGCAGCACAAAAAAAAGAAAATATTTTGATTAATGAAGTAAAAAACATTAATATGTTTCTGCTTTTGGTTCATAGCAAGCATAAACCCCAGATAATGAGAAAAAATAAAATTCATTATTTCCATCTCAAGATTTTTATTAATAAAGTTGCATCTGAATGAACATTCAATGTTTTGATACTGAAACAACTTATAGTTTTTTCACAACTTGGCAACCTTACCACCTCCTTAGCCTCTAAAACATGTATGCGCTGCATTAAACAATATGCGTCACCAAATATATTACAGGCATAGAGAATCAGAATTTATTCTAATCTAGGTTAGATTAGAATAAATTTATTCTAATCCAGGCGGTTTGTTGCTATATGCATACTTTCTGCAGGAAAATGGGGAAAATGATAAATTTGTGATATGTTTTGCATCTCTAGGTGGCTCTATATTTGACACTGCTGCCCTTAATAACTCATAAAACCCACTTATGCCAACAAATAGTACGACGCTTATTCATCAGGAGCAGATACAGAGGGGTTCTATTTTTTGTCTAGGGACTGAGATGGTCATAGGACAAGAGCTATATATATGTATATATATTTATGTTTTGTATCAATATAATGTTGAAGCATCTGTTGACAAGCTATTTTCTGTTTAATGGCAGATTTTTATTAAAATTGAGATGCCACATGTTCAGAGATTTAGAACAGAAACAGACCCATAGGATCACAGGTCCTCCACCGTACTTAAGTGTCTGTGAGTTTCTTTTTCACATATCCATCCCTTGCTTCAGGCAAAATCCACCTGATGTGTTACCAAAAAAGCTCAATCTTGCTCTCATCTGACCAGATAGATAGTTTTCCGTTAAAGTAAAGAAAGTCATTGGTTATTAAACATTATGTTTCTGTTAAAACATAACAGAAACTTTGATCCCTTTTAAAGGTAAAGTATACTTTACAAGAACTTCATTTATTTTAATGAAATTATAAAGGAGACCAACAGTTGTTCCACTACTGAAAACTATTATTTCCTAACATAGAAAACACAACTTTAGATATGTTGATGCTATATTTCGCACTAAATCCCACAAATTATTTTGACTGGGTTAAACTCTTTTGAAGCTACTGACCAAAGGGTCAAAAAGTGATTTCTGCCAGGTGCATGTAAATATGCTGAATCCATTAACTTTGCAGACTCCTAATGTTAATACTGTATTCTAAACAGGACTTGGGAATGGACTACTACGTGATAGGGGAGTCTTTTGAAACCTCTGTGCCTTGGGACAGGTAAGTGCATTAAAAAGGGCTGCAGGCTTTCCTCTGTTAATTTTTAATGCATTTTGTTCTTTACTCCTTCTGAAAGACCACTCTGCTTCCTTGATGACCCTTTTTCTTTTTCAAATTCCCAGCCTCTCTTTGACATTCACCTTCATGTCTGCTTTCTCTAACCATTTCAACAACTGCATCAAAGGCTGTTTTTCCTTCTCAGCACTGCTGGCACACAAACCCATGTAAACACACGTATATATAAAAGGACGTGGGTTTATCACCACATGTGCTGTGTGGGGGCGGTGTAACATGTATACCATGAACCGTTGATCTTCCTCAGATCCATGTTGTGAGCTTTGCAGTTCCAACATGTTTTATTACCCTGCTTTTTCGCACAACAAACACGAGCACGTGCAGCTCCCTGTTGTGTAAGATGCCTGACGGGAGAGACCAAGAGATCAGGCACTGAGGCAAGCATATGTGCCTGGCTCATTAACCACCCTCCTCCCCATCCTGCACAATCCACACCCGGCTGCACATGCTTAGGACTGGCGGCCATTTCCACACTAGTGGGAATCTCTCGCTCAGTGGTCGTCATGTCAGTCAGTCTGTTGTCCTCCTCCTTCCTGGCTTCCTGCCTTTTTTTCACAAACTTAACCCTTTTTATGCCATTAATGAATTTATTCATATGGATATTCCTTACAAGCGTAAAGAGCTTTAATTTGGTCGTACGAGAAAAGAGGTCTTGAATTTTTATGTCTTTCACATGAATTTTCTTTCAGGGTTTTGGACATTTGCCGGAATGTGAAGGCACGCATCGTACGAGAGTGTAAAGACAAAGGAGTTCAATTTCCACCTTTATCAACTTGCAGGTAACAAAAAACAGCTTTCTGTGAAAACTAAAGGTGCACAGAAGTGATGTTTATGTGTCACGTAAAACTGTCAAATGAACCTAGAGATGCAGAGATTTTCTGGCCTTCCCCTGCTGTCATGCTACAGTGTGGAACAGCAGACTTGCTCTTGCTCACACTCTCGCAGCCTAAATATACCAGACATTCTTTTAAATAGCTTCTTAAGCCTCTGTTCTTCCTCTGATTTCATTTTAATCACGTCACTAATACTGAAAGCACCTAGAATAATTCCTCACTCTGTAACAACTTCCACAACGAAGAATGTTGCTCAAACTATGAACTGGTGGCTCTTGGTATAGTATCCATATATAACAACAACAACAAAAATCTCAAACCAGCGAGGTCCCACTACAACAGGGGTGATCAAACAGTAATCTGTTGGCCATTTGTGATTCTGTGTGGCACAGTACCACAGAATCACAAATGTTAAAGTATACTTACCAGCAAATGGTAAGTAAGTAAATGGTACTCACAAATGGTAAAATTTGCCCTAGTGCATTGCTTGAAAAACATTTTCTGGATCCCATTTTCAGAAAAAATAAAGGTCTACAAATCTATCTATAATTGTCAATATAATGCCCGAATTCAGGACTTATCTTTTATGTATATTTTATTATTTCATATTAAACTGGACCACAAACGTCCTGTAACTTTTATTCAAAAGCAGATTTGGATTTACTCATTCCTTTAAAAATGGCTAAATACAGCCGAGAGTGATCCTTAACCTGTTGATATTTCTTGCACAAGACTAGAAAAAAATCCATCTAAAACATTTGGACATTGCTGGTCCCTTTTTGGGTTTTGGCTTTACAATGATTCACAGATCCTTTGCATTCAAAAATCCACCTATCTTGTTTTATTAAAATAAAAAGTATTTAATTTATTTTTGAGAACATAATTTAATAGAATTTTGCCCCACTTGTCAAAAAGTTTGGACACTTTTTCTATTAGAAATAAAATGGTACTTCTGCTAGGGTTTTATAGTCATTATATATGCAAATCCACAATACAGCAGTAGCATGAGTTGTCTTTTTTTCCCTTCTTTTAAAAATCTTTTTCTTTTTACTCTTCTGTAAAATAAATATTACCATTATGAAGGCTCATTTCTTTCCTCCGGAAATGGTTTGTTCTGTACTCCCATCCCAGTTGCCTTGATCAGACGGACAGTGGGACAGACAGGCAGACAGCTGGCTGGCTGGTTGAGGAGCACCAGGTTGCCGCTCGCAGATTGCGTGCAGATTAAGCCTCGGCCTGATTATGCTGCAGCCATTCATTTCCCGGCTGCAGTCTGTCACATGATTGATTTGTCCATTTAACCTCTAGAACAGTCAGCGTGCCAGGTGATGGGCCATGTCAAATGAACAAGGGCTCTGCACCCTGCGCCTCCACATGGAGTAGAGCCAGAAAATAAAACCACACGCAAACAGGAGAGTTTTGTTACAGCACAGCGGCTTTTGAACTTGTTACAACACCTGAGTTGTTTTTTTGTTAAAACACAATGCAGATGAATCTCTGACAATTGACTTCTCCTATTGAATATGGCAGTGCTTTAAGATTGTCTGTGGTTTCTAGTATGAATAAAATTGAGGTCAAACCTCCCACCTTCTCATTATCACTATTATGCCTGCTATGGCAGACAGATAAAAAAATAATTTAAAACACATTAAATTCAAATGTAGCCTATTAGAAAATCCAGCTGGTAAGTTTCTCACTGAGGAGTTTGTTTAAACGTGTCCCGTTTGCGCAGGGTGACTCAGACGTATGATGCTGGCGCCTGTGTCTACTTCTACTTTGCCTTCAACTACAGAGGACTCAGTGATCCGGTGCATGTGTATGAACAAGTGGAGGTGGGTTTAGCTTTGGTTTCTATTGTATTCTTTAATGGACGAGTTGGAGATTCTCACTCTGTTCCATAATCATGAGTGAAATTGTCTTGGTTTCGGGGTATTTACTCAAAATTTATGAACAAAGCTTATTAAAAAAAAATCTGACTGGCTTAATTTAAGAGTAGTTCAATTTCTGTTTTTGTACTGCATAACCCAAGCAAATAGATATTCTCCTATAGCATTATTTACTCAAGAGTAGAATTTGTTCTTCCATCAATTACACCACATTGTGAAGGTCCTGAATTGGCAAAGAAATCCTGATTCATCACACTTCCACCGCCATGTTTGACTGTTTTATATCAAATGTAACAGAATACACACCCATCGCAAAGTTCTAATTTTGTCTTCTCAATCCACTGATTATTTTCCCAAAACTTTTGGAGATCATGAAGGTATTCTTTTCAGGCTTTTATTTCTCAAACGTCCTGGAAGTGTTATGATGCGGCCTTGGAGTAATTTTGGAGTCTGTTGATAATGACTCTCACTGTAGATGGCCAGAAACCTTAGAGATAGCTTTGTGACCATTTCCAGATTAAATAATGCCAGTGACTGTTTTTCACCTGTTCTTTAAATTCTTTAAATGGAGCCTTGTTGTGTTGTATTTTAACTTGCTTCATGTTACCGGACGGTTTATATTTAGGTGACGTAAGACAGTAATCAGCCCTGTATAAACACTGCTGCTAAAATAAGGAAACATATTAATCTTTGTTAAAAATAAATAAATAAATGAATGATAATAGAGACTAAACATCAGCTAAATTTAGGAATAGTACCAAAAACCAATATATGTCCTACCTGCTACAAGAGAGAGAGAAAGCTGCAGTAGCTTCAGCCAGCTGACGGGCAGCGTGCAGCCACAGGATTAGAAGGATCGAATTCCAGACCAGATATGTTGCAAATTTTACGGTGTCTTATCAAAACAACTAAATTGTAGGAACCGTAGGACTACCTGTTAATTTTAAGACCTTGATACTGGTAATTGGTCTGATTTACCTTCAGCTCAGTTTGCCTCAGAACATTGATTTTTTTCTTTCTTTTTTAAAGAAAATCTCTCAAACACTCTTGTTTTGGTCTTTTCTTTCAGCATGCTGCTAGAGAAGAAATCCTTGCCAATGGAGGAAGCTTGTCACATCATCATGGAGGTACTACAAGCTGAAAATTTCACACTCAAAAAATTATCAGTTGCTCCAAATATACATAAACCTTCCTATTGGATATTCCTCTGTCCATCATATACAAACATGTTGATCTGGGATCCGCGATGCGGGCTGCTGCATGCCATGAAGCCGACCGTGCTCTAAATGTGTGTTTGGACCCTGCTTCCCTTCACATGTCCAGAATCTGCTTCTGCAGCTCAGATGAATGACTCCAACTCGTTTGATCACTTCAGCAAAGCGTAAGCGCGGGAGGCCAGCGAAACGACTCCATGGGCCCCATCAGGGATAACCGAATCGGCTGCCTTATCTATATTGCCATCCGCCTCGCTGTTTTCATACATCACTTCAGGCTATTCATCACACCTGTCCAAAACAGTATGCAGTGAATCAGCTGCGATATTAAATCACAATTTTTCCCGAAGGCGGGGACGGGTTCAAAATTAAAAGATTGCTAATAAAAAGGAGGCAGTGGGTCGGGGTAAATGATGCCGCCGTTATCGCCGGCTCTACGCTGACCTCCAAGCGGTGGCCCCGTCACCCCCGAGCGGCACGGGGGAGGTGACGAGCGGGGGAGAGGAGGGGATATTGATGCAGCTCCTGTGTGCGAGGCCCACTCTGTAATTGTGATTAATACCAGCGGGGCTCGCTATCTGAGTGCAGACAGGCCGGTTTGTCTGCCCACAATCAGCGCTTGACAAATGGAGCCTGTTCCTGCAGGTTTTGTGTATCAAACAGATGTAGTCAAGAATGGTGAGGTGGGAGGGCACTGCAGGAAATCTACTTTTCTGTGGCCCCGTGTTTACAGCAGGTCACTGCTGTGCTGAGTGGGCAGAGGAAGGATTTCTGAACACTTCCTCTGTAGCTACATTGCTCAACTACCTCGCTCTGTTCACTCCTGTTTGAGAAAAGTATTTAAAAACTCAGGAATCTACATTTTCTCCTCATTGCAGCTTCTTGGACAATAGTTTCTGCTAGTGTCCTGGCTCCATTTTGTTAGAGAGGCGCAGTGTTGAGGAACGGAGGCCCTGCTAACGTTCTCTTTTCTCTGCATGAGTGAGAAGAACAGCATAACTTCAGGGTGGATTCCTTTGCTTCTGCACTTCCCCACAGGCCCAGTTCTTTACTTCTTATTAGGATTTTATTTGACTTTATTTTATAAGCCTTATAAAATAGTTCTTATACGATCTTATACGTTCTTATAAGAACTGTTGGCTTTAAGAAGCCAACAGTTCTTAAATGTGAGGTGGTTTTCATCCAGCCTCTGGAAATGCATACACAGTGCTCTAAATTATTGTCATTTTCAGCATAACAGTAATTATTCCTGTACAATAATATTACTAGAAGCATTATATAGTGAAATTGATGACCGGGATATAAATAAAAAAGTGAGTAAACGCAGTTTCCCCCCTACAGCCACCTGTTTGGTGTAATGGAGATGTTGTGTTTGTTTATGTTCATCTTTTGCGCGCAGCAGACTCAGGAAAACCAGGGAGAACAACATAGGCAGGACTGTTAGCATGTAGCATCAACACATGTGGCACAGACTGGCAAAACAAAGCTGGGGACAAAAGAGGCGGGCTGGAATGTGCGCCCATTGACTGGTGGAATATTTAGTGATGAGGTTATTCTTGGCAGTTCGTTGCATTGGAGTTTATTTAGGTGTTTCATTGAAAAACACACAAGCACATCACACTTTGTGGATTTTAGATTTTAACTTGCAAAAAAAGTACAACTATTTATTAGTTCACGTCGTTTTACAAATATGTTCTATGTACGTTGTCAATAACATAAAAACACATTGAACACTGAGGTTTGTTGTGAGATGTCAAAATGTGAGGAAAAAAACATTTTCAAGGTGCCGTAGGAGGCAAATAAATGACCTAATTTGAAGAAGTTCACTTCTTGCCTGAACGTCTGTAGACTTTTTCACATGTGAAATATGAATTTCTCTGTTTCTTTTTTTTGGGGGGGACAGAGGAGGTAGGGGGGGGGGGATCTCTGAAATAGCTACCTGCTCTGCTTTGCATGTCTCAGCTGCACAGACCAGGTCTGGGGAGATTGATTGCAACAGAAAGCAAAAAGGAGAGAATATGACAAGATAGATGTGTAAATTATCACAGTGATGGAGGCAATGATGCAGTCCCAGAACCTTCTGTTTTCTTTCCTCTTTCCTGAGAGGAGGGAGGGACGGAGGTGGGACAAGAGAGACGGAGTTCGGAGGAGGAGGTTGTTGTAGGGGGCGTGGTACTTTCTTGGTTATTGGGCAGCAGCTGATTGGTCCCTCTGCCACCATCTGGAGGTCTGTGTGCTGCCGAGGGTCCCTGGTGACCCTGCTGTTGGCCCTGTTTTGTTAGGAGACGGCTGCCCTCATGGCTGATCCCCATCTGGGTTTCCTGGCTGCTGTGTGATATCATGGGGATGTAATGTGTTGAGGGGAGGGTCCTTCCCTTCTGACACTCTTTCAACACTGCGGCTCCCTGCTAAGGATGAGGAAGAAATCATCGCGCTGAATCTGTTTCAGGCTTTTATATCTAATCTCAGGTGTTGGCTATGAGCAGCACCTGTTTAAGCTTCTCGTTTCTGTTTGCTTTGTGTTTCTTTCAGTGACACAACTTCGAATTGTTTATATTTATCAAACTATGGTGGCATTTTTGTATACCCTTTTCTTTCCTATGCTATTTATAATAAGTTTTTCAGTAATGCTTATGTTAGTGGAACCACACATCCTTTTCTTTTTAACTAAAACTTTTACTTTTGGAAACGGTGTGGTAACTCAGTAATTTAATAATTAGTTTGGCTCTACTTGGCGTGGAAGGATGAATCTATTTTATAGAGATTTATCTTTTTTCGCATCTTTATAAGTAAGCGCACAGGTGTGTCTAAATTATTTCATTTTTGTAGTTTGATTGAAAAAGTGATATGTACATTTTATAAGTTTATTAGTCAGTGATATATTTACAGGACTTATTTCTTTTAATTTTGATCATCAGTCATTGGCGCTAGTAACATGAGATTTAGTTTGAAAGAAAGTTATATTATTATACAAGATCTGTAAGAAAAAAATGCCATTAATGTGTAAAAAGTGGTATGTCATTTTGATATGATAGTAAACAGTTTCTGACACCTCGCATAATAATTACAAGTCACAAAAGTTTATTCTCAGAGAAGCTTTATGCAAGCAAATTAATTAGCATGTTAAGTGGAAAGATAAACATTTACAAATGCAGCCAAAAGAGGATCTCACTGGATACCTCCATCTAATCTAACTAAAATTGAAGTATTATTCAACAAGAAATTGACAAATTTCTATTTCTACATTTGAAGGGTTTGCTGTTTAAACTCATTTTATTGAGAAAAAAAAAGAAGCTTAAGTTCTTTTTGGGGATTCACCTGAGTTCATCCCAGCTCATACATGACCTCAGTTGATGTGGAAAATTATT
The DNA here is from genome assembly GCA_903067065.1 of Brachyrhaphis terrabensis. Lineage (NCBI taxonomy): Eukaryota > Metazoa > Chordata > Actinopteri > Cyprinodontiformes > Poeciliidae > Brachyrhaphis > Brachyrhaphis terrabensis. The sequence continues at coordinate 7,561 of CAEGAG010009578.1, read as the reverse complement.
TAACCTTTGAAAATGTGCATTTAGTTTCTACATATTAAAGGAATGAGCTCCAGTTGGCTGTAAAACAAGGAATGAAGCAAAAATGTTTTGTTTTTACTTCAGAAGAAAATAAAACCCTCTATTAATATTTGTTTATATTTGCCCAGCGAAGCACCATCTGTTGTACTTGAACCACGGTTAAGGTTTACTGCTTTATATCAAACAATAAGGAAAACCATCTAAAGCACAGAGGGAGTCCTTGGCTGCTGAGCAGTTTATCTAAGCAATATCAACTTTCAGCACCACATTACTCTCACTTTTCTGCCCGATGCTGAAAAAAGTTAATATTTTAAGTTATTCAGCTTTATTGACTTTATGAACAGCAAGAACAAGTAAATGTTCTTGATTAATTTCTTTAGCATAATTCAAAGTTCCCAACCAGACCTCCTGCTGGTTGCAGATCCTCCACTGGGCACTGACTCTGGTGTGTGTGTGTATGCGTGTGTGTGAACAGCTGCGAACCTCCCAGGCAGCCTCGCCAGGTTTTGTGGTGAAGCTGCTCTCCCTCCTCAGGTTTAGGTTTCATAGGGAAGCTCGGCGGTGGTGGCGGAGAGCCAAAGTCCTGCTGACAGAGGAACATAGAGCCGGTGTGGCCGCCTCTTGGCCGACATGGTAACGCCAGGGAGCAGAGCTCAGGACAGCTTGGTCCCGTAGGTCAGAAAGAGCGGTGTCCTCGTGTGCAGGGAGGGAGTTTGACTTTAGCGGCGGTCTCAACCAGTGAGGGAGCCGGGAACGGACTGCCGCAGCCGCCAACCGGCCCCTCCTCTGGGAACACACAGAGCCTAATGAGTTTGATAGTCTGCTGAGCTCCATAAATCATGCCATGCAAAACATTTCTCCTCTCTGAATAAAAGCATTTATCACCCTCTGTTTATTCACTCACTCTCACAAGATTGATTGGCTCCCAGCAGCCTGCTGAGCAATCAGCCATGCCGATTCCGCCGTTTCTCCCCCATGGTCGTCTTCCTCCACTTATTTATTTTATTTTTCTCTTCTGCCATTCAGTGGGGAAACTTCGGAAGGAGTGGATGAGGGAGACCGTCTCCAACGTCGGCGTGGGGATGCTCAAGTCTATCAAGGACTATGTTGACCCAAATAACATCTTCGGCAACAGGAATCTCCTCTAAGTCCAAGTTCCCATCCATTATCTCACCTTTTATTTTATTTTTTCTAAAAACTTCCTGTGCATTTTGGATTAACAGCTACTAAATGTGAATTTAAAACACAGATCTCCATCAAACATGTCTCTCAGTGCCATTTAATGATTCACTCTTCTCTTTTACCATACATCGCACTTAATCTGCTCAGCTTCTTCTAACAAGATTCAATGGGTGCAGCAAAAACATTGACTTATCTCAGATTTGCTTCCTGAACACCTTTGCCAACATAGAAGATGCTGTGTTATGGTCCTCCTGTGAGTGTGTGTGTGAGTGAGTGTGTGTTTGGCACTACTTTAGTGGTAAGTAAAGCTCTGTGCCTTTCTAAAGCTTGTGTCTGCCTTTCCTCCTTCGCGTCCCACATTTGTCCTTTCTCGTCTCTTGTCTTTCTGACCTTATGCCATATTAGACGTGTTCCAGAACCGAGTGTATCTGTGGGTGCCTGTCCTCCCGCCCCAAGCAGTTTGGGTCCACTGATTCCAAGCCCATGTTTCGTACGATTGCTGAAAGAAATAAACATACCTTTGTGTGTTTAGTTTTTGTACTGAGAGCTTTTACACGGAGTGGTTTGTAACTAATGAAGAGAAGTGGAAATTGAAGCCATTTTAAACATGTTTCTGTTTTGGAGGGAGGGGCCTGTAAACGGCGGTGCTCACGTCGAACCAAAGACTTGAATCATCAGATTGTGTCTGATGCAGTGCAAGTGAGAGGTTTACTCATCATTGGCATTAATCTTGATTTTTGATCTCTAATTGATTTATTCCATCTTGGAATGCTTATGTGACAACTTCAAATAATTTTAGAAACAAGAATTAGATGAAGACATTAAAAGGATTCAGCAGGATTCTTTGTGAATTCAGTCTTTGCTTTGTAGCATAGTCCACAAGTTTTTGCTATAGTTAAAGTCAGGGTTTCTATAAAAGCTCAGTGTTAGCCTGCTTTATGGACTCTTAAACTAACTATAATCATTTCCTGTTGAAATCTCATTATCTGACTCAAACTTTCACCCTCAAATAAATGATAATTGGTATGAATGATCAGAAATGATCCAAAAATCACTAAGAATCGAGCCGACTGTGTACTGGAAACAATTATGAAACCAGCGTTACTGTCCACGTTGCTGACCTGAAAAAAAGATGATCCCAGAGAAAACCTTTAAATTCTGATATCAGGAGTCAAAGTCAAACCAATTGTCAAATATCATCATATTTGACAATTCTTTGGGGCTGCTTTGCTGCCATTATTACTGGTTCATTCCACAAAGTAGATTGAATAATAAAGTAATTGGACTACTTCCTAATCCTTGAACTTCAGCTTACAGCAACAGTGATGACTGGAAGATGGGAACTGGAATTTTCTATAAGACACTGATCCCAAAAACCACCAAATTAGTTTTTGATTCAGATAAAGCAGACTTAGGTCAGCTTTTGAGAATCACTGACTGCAGCTGGAACAAAAAGCAGGGTTATGTTTAACAACCAAGAAGCCTATCAATTTAAATCAACATTATCAGTTACACAGTTATACCAAAGTCACTCTGGAGAAAGGTTTTATGGTCAAAGGAAACAACAGTGGAGCTGTTCAACAATAATCATGAGATTCATATTTGGGGGAGACTTCCAAACTGTAACAAATGTCAAGCGTGGTGGTAGAAGCATCATGCTGTGGGCTTGTTTTGCTGTCATACAGTTGGTTCCAACAGGACAATGATCCCAAACACACATCAAGCTGATTCTAGAATACACAAAGTAGGCTACCATTAAGATTTTGGTTATTTAAAGGAAAAATGTGTTATTAAACACATTTTTAATTATGGAGATTTCTCTCAATGATGAGTGCAAACCTCTTAATGGCACATCCTTCATTGTCATGCAGTCACTTCATCAGCTAAACTGTATTTTGTCCTATTAGTATATGCAAAGATGACCATCCTGACAAATCCGGACATGTAAATATTTATGACTGTTAGATATGCTAAAACATTCTGCTCAAACCACATGTCTTTAATAATTTTGTCCCTCGAAAGATTCCTTGAAGAGTCGAGTAGTTTAGTGTTTCTATATTGTCCAAAAGCTTTTATGAACTGATACTGTAATGTGCTACATTTTGATACTGATCTTGTACCCATTTAGCTGCTTGTTCTCTGATCTTTGCCTCATTTTTTTCTGGACCACTCTGTCCTATGTTGATTAAATATAACAATAAAACCCTCTCCAGATAAATTAGATCTCTGAGACCTGACTTTTTACCCCATGTGTCAAAAAACTTGCCTTTGAATGTTTTCTCTTTTACCTCTTTTTTTTTTTTTTTGTCAAATTTCCACTTCTCTTAACATCAACATTGAGTACATTTTGTCAATGCTGTTTGTGCAATAAACTAAAGTAAAAACATCAGCATTGGGGCTTTTTTTATCATCTCAGTACACGCACAATCACAGGGCAAAGATGTTCTTGCAGCTCTGAAGTCTTAATTTATTCTGGCAGATGTGCAGCGGAAGGTCAGCAGAAGCCTGAAAGCAGGTTTGTGTTTGTTCTGCCTCAACATGCACCACGCAGAGCTCAAGGTAATCCTGCACAGCAGAGTTGAACAGAATTCGCCTTTTGCTTCCTGTCAGGAAAAAATCCACCTCCCACCCCCATCCCCTCCTCGCTCTCGTTCAACACACACGCTCATTTGGGAGTCGTCCTCACCCACACATCCGCCCACACACAGCTGACTGACGTCACAGCCAGCCAGCAGCGGCACAGCTCAGCCTTGAGCGATGAAATTCACTGCAGCTTTGGCTCTACTTTAAGATTTTGTGAATGGAAACAGCTGATCCTGACAGAAGGCAAAGGAGCATTCAAATCCAAACATTTAAATAATTACAGCAGTCTTTTAATTAAAACATATTAAAATAGCTAAAAGAAAGGTCTTAATCTTATTTTGCATCACTGCCCATAAAATTTCAAATGTATTTCAATGAAATGTGCTGGAATCTGCATCGTTTCATTTCTGCATTTTTTTTAAGTGCAGATTCTCATCAGTCCACAGGAGGTCAGCATCACACAGAGAGAAACCTCAACTTTGAGGCAGTTTTTTTTTTTTTTTTTCTTTTTTTTTTTTCTTTATCCTGAATAATATTATATATATTTTTGCACAGTTTCTGAACAAATCAGTTTAAAATTTTGTTTATTTTCAAGCCAATACATATGGTTGGCACTTTAAGCCAATGCTGTCTGTAGAGAGTCTACAGACTCTCTACAGAGTGTCTAGAGACTCTCTGTAGACTCTTTCAGAGAGTCTGTAGACTCTCTGAAAGAGTCTACAGACTCTCTGAAAGTTTATTTGGACAGTGGTATATTTTTCAGTCATTTTCAATAGTAGTGTAAAATTGGAAATGTGTGATTTTCATTTTAAATTATAACATAAAATATGTGGTGCTTTATAAAAAGCCCCCTTACAGTAAAATAAATAATAAAACTGCCTCCACGGCCATGAGAAGTCATTTAACTAGTTAGTTGTGCGTAATCTAATGTCAGTATAAATCCAGCTGATCTGTGAAGGCCTGAGAGGTTTGTTAAAGGACATTAGTGAACAAACAGCATCATTACAACCAATGGGACTTAGTTCTTGGCAAGGAAGCAATCTTTCAGCTGCTTGAGGGCAGCCTGGCATAGAGGCATAATTTGTTCCCATTTCTTTTGTGGATTCTATGAAAAAACAAACATACTAGCACAGCTTGACAGAAAATAGTATTTTAAAGGAATGGCAGGATAGACTAGATGAAAACTGAGGGCATGGTCTGCTGTAATACGAACTCTGTGTTCTCTCACGTAGAAGAAAGAAATGAGCCCAATTTGTGGATAATAATCAAAAGTACAAGATCCTGAGTACAAGTGGCTGAAATGAGCTTCCTCCTTCAAGAGGCCGGACTCCTGAAGGAGGATGAGGAGCTCGGGAATCCACATATTTGATACCCCCAATCACATATATCCAATAAGTGGATACTGTGGGGTTAATGTTCATTACAGTCCTGATGTTCTGGGTTGTAAGAAAAGTGAGTAAAAAGCAGCCAAAATCTAAAAAACTATTTGGGAAGAGCTTCAGAAAGTCTGATGAACGTACTGATCAAGACCACCTTCAAAGATTAATGGATAATCTGCATCTTTGCAGGCAAGACCAGAATCTTTAAACAGCGTTGTAGCCTATATCTTAAAAAAAAAAAAAAAAGTTGTTCTCCTCTGGGATGTTCTCTATTATTAACACAACACACTTGGTAAACACATAAATATGTTAAAGCTATCCTTCAGGAACTAAAGATTTCTTTTTAATTCTGTTTTATTGTGATATTTCCTCACTGGTTAGCTTTTGCAGGGCATATACAGTGTTGTAAGAAAAGTGAGTATGCAGTACATTGTGTTTCATTGTGTAATATGTATATATATCTACTGAGATATTTTACATACTTACAAAACCAAATCATCAGTGGATTTAGCCATGTTTATTTATGAGTGCATGTGAACTTCCTCTGTTCTTGTATCTATTTCTTTAACAGACTATTTAGAAATTTAGTTTCAAAAGCAAAATGTTTATTCAAAGATTTTCTATCACTAGGTCTTGCAGATGTATGGACTTCTTGGCATTTTATTACATCACAAACAAACTTCAATGTATTTTGGGGGGAATATTACATGTCTGATTAACCCGAAGTAGTGAAAGTTGCTTAGCAGATAGAAGAGTTTGGGCTAAAGTAATCAAGATAAATAAAAAATGTGGATGCATTTCTATTTAGCCTCATGTAGTCTTCTGCTCCCTGCAATGTTGTTGCAATGTTTTATTATACATACATATTTCTTAGTTCTTCAGAAACAAAATAAATCAAACAAATGTAGTAGATTTTTTTTTTCTTTATTCAAACTCTGAACAGAAACAGAAGCACATTTGCCTTTTTCATGCTCTGGCTTTCCCTCAGATTAGCCCGTCTTTCATAAATCAAAAATCCAAACCAGGAGAGAAATACAAGAGGAAAAAGGAAGAGGAAACTTTGTCCACATGTGGAGCCCTAATAGAAAAATAGAAGAGCAATATTCATATGTAACTCACGCAGCATAATGCAGGAGAATTTAAGTCATGCATGTCTGATGACATAAGGTGTGCTCTAGTCAAAATACGAGGTATTTGTCGGCTCACTTTGTTTGCTACATCCTCAGCAAATTGGTTGGAGTCGAGACTGCATTAAACATGCGATTCTGGCCGTTTTCTGTTGAGCTCTTCAAATAAAACACAGTAGATCCATGCCTCACAATGTGCACAGTCACGTTAGAAACGCCAGCCCACAAAGCTACATGACTCATAAGGCATACCCATATTCAGAAATAATGCAGTTTGGATAATACCAAAAGGAAAGCTTTGATATTGGATGGGCACTCCAGTTTTCATGTGTCAGTCTTCTGCAGGAAGGAAAACAAATGGTTGGATATGTAGGCTCTGAGCAAAGCTTACAAATGAAAGAAAATAAAAACTCAGACTTTATACAGTTTTAAAAATGAAACAAATGGATTTAGTCAGAGTCAGGCGGTTGATGGCCTGACTCTACGAAAGCTGTGCTTTAAGCAGATCTGTGCTTGACTAAAACACCCAGTGACCTGATAGTGCCTTCAGATAGTGGTCTGCATGAAAAACAAAAATGCTTTCAAAAACTTCATAAACTCAACCCTGAAAGAAGGAAGGAAGGATACAGGGAAGAGAAGAAGATAGGAAACAGGATACAAGAAAGCAAGAAAGCATATATGAACAAAAAGAAGGAAGGCAGAGAAAGGACAAAAGGGAAGAAGAAAGGAAGAAAGTAAAAATAAAATGAATGACTCAGAAGGAAAAAAGAGAAACCATAAAGAAGAAAGGAAGCAAAAGAAAAAGTAAGATATGAATAAAAGAAAGAAACAAAGTGGGGAGAAAAAAAGACAAAAGGAAGTAAACACAGAAGGACAAAAAGGGGGGAGGACTGAAATACAAAATCAATAATGAGAAAAAGAAATGACAGATATAAAAGAGGAAATATAAAAGAAAGTAAGAACGTAACATCAAGGAAATGAGGTAGGGAACCATGTCAAGAAATGCAATATGTTTCTTATTTTTCATACTTTTCCTGATTTGGAAAAATATTCCAGATTTTACAAACTGTGACTCCTGTAAATATCCATCTGACTATGAGCTGACTGTACAGATTACATCAAAAGGGTGATTAATTTCACTTTAATGGTTTATGAACAGCAAACCTAACAGAAGAGAACAAGATCCACCTCCAAGGTTTTCCAATCACTCCACTTGGTCTCTTTCAATAATTCTGCACAAACCTAAAATGCTTCATACTTCTGCAGACTTCT
>CAEGAG010009500.1:0-12234 GCA_903067065.1 Brachyrhaphis terrabensis | reverse complement strand
ATAACTTGTATAATGTTCAGCCAGAGTGTTCAGTTCACCCCAACAAGCCCATGATGAGAAACTACACTTATTGATATAACTCAATATTCTGTATTTTATGTATTTTCAGGTAGAAAAATACTGTATAGCATAAAGAAAAAAAATCATCTTTTTCCTTTATATTTGCTTTGGAAATCTGAATAGATTATGCTCCAAAAAATTAATGTGATCTGTTTTTATTACAAATGGTAGTTTAAAATAAGAAAAAGCTGACACTTTTAGCAAATTTGCAACAATAAAGTAACTATGTTTGATTGCAGGTGCACAGTCTGTAATCCTAGCAAGGCTTGGAGCCGCTGTGAAGCAGCCACATCTAAACAGAGTTTTCCTCTGGGACCTGTTACCATAGTCACAACCATCACACAGATTAGAACCTGACCTTGGGGAGATGCGCAGCCTCTTCTTGCTGATCTTACTATGATTGGGAAACAGGGATAGACAGAAAAGCAAAACAATGTGTGCGACAATTAAGCAATTTGTTTTTCCCCAATCAGCAGAAACACAGTAACTACCCGAGATGTCAGTCACGACGCTGAATTTGTGCAAAAAAGAACGACTAATTTGAAAAACTTACCTTCATTTTTCAGCTAATGATCAAAGTGGATAGATTTTTTTAACCAAAGCATTATAAAATAGATTGATGTTTAACTTTATCAATAATAATTTTCCATGCAAATTCACACTCATTTATTGGTTACATGGAGTGTTTATGTAAGCAGAAGATCCTGCTGTACTTTCCCAGTCCCAGAGAGCCCAATGTTTCTCTGCACCTGTTCCCAGAAGATTGCAATGGAAGATCCACCAGTGAGACTTCCTGGAACAGGCAGCATCCCCTGCTGTAGTGAACTGGGCATGAAAACAAGCTCCATTAATGAGGTGCCTGCAGACCCTGCAAATGTTTCAGATAATGGTGGAAAGTTTTTTTTTTTTTCTAAGTCACTCAAAGTTGAATTTAATAAGTTTAATGATTATAATGACCAACTGGAAATCCATTAAAAAGCTGTGCAGTCAATTCCCTTCAAACACTATATACTGTAAGTCCCTGGCTCTGATTGCAGAAGAGATTGCACTCTCCAAAACAGACTTGTAGATTATATACATCATCTTGCTGCAAACGTTGAAGGACTTAAGTTTTTCAAGAAGTAAAATGTACTCTATCTCTTACTGTAGTCAGCGTTCCTATTGCATCTGTTGTCCAGGTGAACACCGGAGTATTTATACTCCTCCACCACCTCCACTTGTCCTCTCATGATGGAAATACTGTAATGCTTAACCTAACTCTGTTTCTCTATAGCCACTGATGACTGGTGGGTGGGTTTTCTTTGATACTGGAACAACACAGAATGTCTTCCATAAAACTGGAGCCTTCTTCTGGGTCAAGCTAAGGTTGAAGAGGTGTTACGGAATCCCACAGAACTGCTCTGCACACGCCTTTAGGGATCTATGACTGACACCATCTGGACATGCAGCCTTCAGCTGCCTTTTCTCTTGACTTCTAGAAACAAGACAAGTGGGAGGAGGAGGCAAAAAGAGGAGCAGCATTTCCTGATTTGGTTGAAGACAAACGGGAGGTGAGGTGGGAGGTAAAACATTTGAGGTGTGACAGACAAACTGTGGATTAAAGGAAGATGTGTTTGGTAAGAAGAGGAGGATGCTGAGCTTCTTTGGCTTCCAGTGACCACTCCTTCATAATTCTCTTCATTACAGGTTGCCTATAACCAAGGAGTTTATATTCCAAGCAGAGTAAAATAAGCTTGTGATCTGATTTTTCCAGAGGAGGTCTTGCTTTGGAGATGTATAAATCTGTGACATTTGCATGAAACAAATACAATGTCTTGTTTTCTCTCGTGGAGCAGCAACCTTCTTGAATAACCTTCAGAGATTGCAGGAAGTTTTGCCTTGAAAAGAAAACTGTTCATTGTGCTTTGTACCGTATGATTTCGTAATGAATAAAGATGCACGTCATTCAATACAAAGATTATGCAACGTTCCCAAAACATCAACATCTCAACAAATCTTTTTTGCCTATAAGAAACAGGAATTGTGTTTTTCTTAATGTGACTCTTTGAATGTGTTTGGTCATTTTTGCCTCTATAAACACACAAAAGATGACATTGGGGCTGAGATTTTGTTATTATGGTCATCCCATGGGAGCATGGTATATGTCATAAGAGCAACAATGTGCCACATTTCCTAACTGCATGTTTCTGTTTAGCCCCTGGCCACAAAATCACAGATGGATTTCTTTTATTTCATGGTAAATTACAGAAAAACTAACCCTGCTGCATATAATTCATTCATGAGTTCTCTTTCTGTGCAGAAATACAGATACTGTCCAGACCTTACTACAATTTTTTAAATATTTTTCATCTAGTTAATTTAAATGTGGCAGGTTTTTGTTTCTGGTGACTGTAGGTACAAATATAATTAAAATTGCTTCCAAAAATCGTCGCTGTTGGACCAAATGTTGTTGTAGCCTCATTTGGACAGCAGAGGTCAGTGTTGTATGGATGTTCATTCATGAAATGTTATCATCTGAATGGAACTCATTCATCAGTATTCCCTTTACCTTTATGCGTGCTACTGTGCCAGATGTCTGTAGCTTTTCTTTGCATGAACAGTAATTCAAACAAGGTTTCTACAACATAAAACATAAGCTGTTTTCTTACAATGGAGTGACACTGTTCTTTTGTTCCTTTGTCTTTCCATCGGCTCACATAGTCCCTGTGGTTGCACCAGCTGATTAAACTACTTTAAAAAGTTTACATTTGCAGGCAGATGATGAAGTGTCCATGGCCTGCAGTAAATGTTAATATGTTGTTTTATCTGTGAAGTGAAGAAACAAATACACCATTGGGCTGATCAACCACTGTTTCCCTGTGCAAATGAATATGCCTCAGGGAAACAGCTTAGTGTTTCCAAGGATTTACATGCGTTAAAAAGTTTAAGATAATGTCTTTTGTTCTGTAAATATATTTGTCCCCAAATTTGAATGTATTTGTCCAGTATACAGAAAAATGTAATAAACGTGGTAATTTAAAACCAAATGAAGAGGGTGGATAATTGACCAGCTGTCACCATAACTATGTCTCTTTGGGTAATATAGGACTTTTTGTGCATTAATGTTAAAGTTGTATGTAACGACGATGGTTTAAACTTAAAGTATTTCGGTGTTCTTATATGAATAATTATAATTCACACTGATTTAAAAAAATAAATAAATTATCGAACGCTTTGAGGCGGAACTGTTTGTCTTACTCGAATTTCTTCACGATACTTTATGGCAGAACACACACTGCAGGGAGAAGCCGCGGATTTGATTTTCCCAGGCTAACTAGTTAGCGCGTACTGTGCTGTGTGCAGCTTTCTCCTTCAACAGGAATGTCACTATTGTAAAACAAATAACAGCGTCAACTAAAAACAAAACAAAATGAACCTCGATAGACTCAGAAAACGAGTTCGGCAGTACATTGACCAGGTGAGTGAACTGAAGCCCTTGTTGGTTTCTGTGTTGCTAGCAGATGCTAATTCCCAGCACACTTAGCGAAAAAAAAACTTTACAGTTCACCGGGTTACCAACCAAACGAAAACTCTAATCTAAGTGAAAATTGCGTATATAACTAACCTTGTGTTTTCTTATGTGGTTGTTTATAGCAACAGTATCAAAGTGCGTTGTTTTGGGCCGACAAGATAGCATCCCTTTCTCATGGTGAGTAGCAGTCGGTTGTCTTGTTAAAGTAATTTGTACAACGTCTGGACCTTCTGCTCCTTCAGAGCCTGTCGGACGTTAAATCCAGAGTACTGACCCCTTACCTGTCCAGCGGGCGGACTTATGGATTTGGGGCGAATCTTGGTAACCTGTTGACCGTGGCTCCTATGGTCAAGGTTTTATCATGTTATCCCCTCCAGAGCAAAGGAGGAGAAGTGGGATCAATTCAGCGAAATTGACCTATTGATCAATTAGAAGAAAAAGAAATCGTCTTAACTACTACCATTAAAAGCCTCTTACATTGTCTCCTTCCTTATCTATTGAGATCTTTGTATTTATTCACTCTTCAAAAGAAAATGTGCTGTTCTTTTTCCTCACTTATAAGATAGAAACAGTAGTCATGCTGTGAAACTGACGGAGCATCACCCGTTCCTGTTAATAAGGCATCTCTGTTAAAACTACACTTGGTCAGGTATGAGCAGCTTATCCTCTAAGCTACCTGCTGTGTTTACAATCAGTCATCTTATGCCAACATTGGGTGAGCAAAAGAGATAATGTAGGAAACCTGAGGGCACTGACATTATTAACACACTCAGTTTTAAGTGATTTGGTAATATAATCGAAAGTTGAAAAAGTAGCTTGGTAAGAAATTCAGTGTTGCTGAGAATGAAAATGGTAAAGAGAAAATCATTTTTATTAGACTTCATGGATGGCATTCAGATCTGACATAAATTATGAATTTTCTATTTCTAATTTTAACACTTTTGACAATTTGAATCTAGAAGGGTGCAGACATTTTGACATCAAATCAAAAATGGGTAAGGCACCCTGAACAGAGTAACTCTCTAATGATAGTGGTAATTGTTTTAAACCTCTCACCAATGATATTGTTGCATGAAAATGTGACGATAGGGTTTCTTTCTTTGGCATGTAGAAGATCCCCAGGATATCTACTGGCTAGCTCAGTGCCTTTATTTAACCTCACAGTACCACAGAGCCTCACACGCCCTCCGTTCAAGGAAACTCGACAAGGTAGGTGGCATTTGAATCTTTTCACATCAATCTACATTTAAAGTGAGCTTGTCCAAAAAAAGATGAGCCATAAATTGAGATTTCTGTTCTCTCACATAGTTGTATGGAGCTTGTCAGTATCTTGCTGCTAGGTGTCACGTAAGTAAATAAAAAAATATGGAAGTTGCAAAATGTTTCATGCATGTGTATTATTGTGGATGATCACATAGGTGAATCTCTTTTATTATTATTATTATTAATTTTTTTTTAACTAGTATTCTGCCAAAGAGTTCCAGCAGGCCTTGGATATCCTGGATGCAGAGGAGCCTATTAACAAGAAATTAGTAGATAAAAGTGAAAAGGACGACAGCGGGACAGAATCTGCAAAGGAATGGGACATGTCGCCTGCTTCTGTAAGTTAAACCTGACTTGAAAATATTCCACAAATATAACATCTTACATGTCAACCTAAACAGCGGTGCGGTAAGTAGAGTTTACAGGCATAGATGTCACTGATTCCCAACTTAAAGCATGTCCAAATAGGCAGAGTGGATTAGAGCAAGGAGTTAGCTCAAAGATGAACCAAACCTTTGGAGTTCCACTTAACTTTTAGTTTGTGAATTGACCTATCTGAAGCTTCCAAAAGCCTGGATATTATCAACTGTCTTTTCTCTCTTTCTGTGTGTATCAACTGTCTTTTCTGTGTTTAGACATTTTATTTTGGTGCATGTGAATTTCTGATTTTGGAGAAAGTACTGAAGCATCTCTAAAATATCTGTGCTAATATAATTGGGAATTTACCGAATAATTTGGTTTCAACTATTCATGGTTGGACAGATCTTCTTATTCCAAGAAAATTTAAGGAGTAATCTAATGTACAAACTGTTATGACACCAGAGCATGAAAGATTAGTCATTTTTAAGCATAATTCTTAATTAAATGATTTACAAAACCACAGTTTTTAAATAGTTATTTCTTTTTTAAAAACACTAAATTAATTTCCAAATTTAGTTTCCCCTCTGTTTCTCTTTCCCCTCTGAAAAATGTTAGATCAGTAGCTCCATCTGCCTCCTGCGGGGCAAAATCTATGATGCCATGGACAACAGGCCCCTGGCCACCTTCAGCTACAAAGAGGCCTTGAAACTTGATGTCTACTGCTTTGAAGCCTTTGACCTTTTAACATCCCACCACATGTTGACGGCACAGGAAGGTGAGGTTAATCTGTTCCGATAATCTCATTGCCACCTATTATTTGTTTGGTACTTCTATAATGAATTCACATTCCCATAAACATCATTCCTGCAATAGAAAAGGACTTTCTGGACTCGCTTCCTCTAAGTCAGCAGTGCACTGAGGAAGAAGAGGAGCTGTTACACTTCCTTTTTGAGAACAAATTAAAGAAGGTAGGAGGCTCTGCACTTGATTTTTTTTTTTGTTTGTACAAAAAAATAACATAACACATAAACTGCAAAAAATTTCTTGATATATGTAGTGGTTTTGAATCTAGGGAATTATAACATAACGCCCATTTATGTGTCAAGGCGCACATTTCTAAGCAAAGTGCACCCAAGTACATATGTTGGTTGATGCATTTGAAAACTAGAGATGGTGGAAATTCTTAGCTTTGTTGTATTTAATAAAAACAGGGAAAATAGGTTTTTCTGTATATGACCATTTAATATCCTATCAGATCCAATTAATCTGATCTCTGATTGGTGCATCAGTTCTATTTTATATTAATCATTTTTCAACTTGGAAAGTAGAAAAGTTTTTTGGAATATTGTTGTTGTTGTTTTTTTCTGTGAACCCAAATATTACTAAAAGTGTTCTGTATTTTTGAGTTGAAACATATTTCATCATGACTCTTCAGAGCAGAGATCGTCACTTTCAGTTTTCAAGGGTTGATGTCCTTCAACGCTTAGATGTGTGCCTGGTTCAATAAACTGAATCAAATGGCTGATTGCCCCCACACCCTGTATGCATTCAAGTTTTCCAGAGTCCTGCTATTGACTTGATTATTGAAATCAAGTGTGTTGAAGCAGAGACACATCTAAAAGTTGCAGGACACCGGACCTTGAGGACTTTAGTCTTCTTTACAGGAAATATTTAATCTACGTCACCTACAAAGGAATCCAGTGATGGTGTTTGAAGATAACTTCAAACACCATCACTGGGTGTTTGAAGTTATCTTTATATTTTGTTAGTTTTCTCTTTTTTTACCCAGTTGGTTTTTTTTTTTCAGCTAAAAAGCCATTTAAAGGCCAGACTTGGTGTGTTTTGTTTTGAAATAGTAACATTTCCATAAGTCTTTATCAGAACCTCCTGTTTTTGCTCTCGCTCAGATCCATATCTGACTCTTGGTTATCACACAGAGAACATCCGTCTCACGCACTTTGGTTTTCTGTTCCTCTGCAGTATAACAAGCCCAGCGATCTGGTGGTGCCAGAGATGGTCAACGGTCTCCAAAGCAACTTGGATGTAGTCGTGTCTCTTGCTGAGAGGCATTATTATAACTGTGATTTCAAGATGTGCTACAAACTCACATCAACGTAGGTGTCCATTGTTTGGGTTTTTTTCCTAGTAAATTGGTGTTATTGAGCAAAAAAATGCGTACTTCCACTCAAAATTTGCATAAAACATTTTTTTGTGATGATAAGCAGTCACAGAGTTCCTGTTATTTTGCATGTACTAAATGTCAATAAATTGACAAAAACGATGAAGAAACAGAAGTTGTGATAGTTTGTATGAAGGTTGTTGTTTCCCATCCACTTCATAAAAACAGGAAGTTTAAAAGACTTCTAATCTCTAGCTTTGACTCAGAAGATGTGATATGTGTTTTTTTTTTTGTTTTTTTAAAGCATGATGTTTGTTTTTCAGGGTAATGGTGAAAGACCCTTTCCATGCCAACTGTTTACCAGTTCACATAGGAACATTGGTAGAGCTTGGAAAAGCAAATGGTAATTTAACTTGCATAGGTTGCATACATTTACAGACAACATTTATTAGAGTCAATAGGACTGATCGGTTTTTCCTTTTTCATTGCAGAGTTGTTTTACCTCTCACACAGACTTGTGGACTTGTACCCCAACAATCCAGTACGTTTCTTTTTTTTTTTTTTGTCTTTTTTTTCTTTAAAAATTCAAGCAATGGCTTTTTTTGTGTTTGTAACTAAATGACATTTTTCTCAGGTTTCCTGGTTTGCAGTTGGGTGTTATTATCTCATGGTTGGCAACAAAAATGAACACGCGAGGCGGTACCTTAGGTAGGTATTTGCAGTCAAAAGAAAAGATTTCCTGCTTAGTTCCTCTTGAAATCGGGTTTCCTTTTAACTTTTATTTCCTGCAGCAAAGCCACCACTCTAGAGAGAACTTATGGTCCTGCGTGGATCGCCTATGGTCACTCCTTTGCAGTGGAAAGTGAGCATGACCAAGCCATGGCTGCATACTTCACTGCTGCTCAGCTGATGAAAGGGTAGGTAGCAACTGGTTCCCACTAGATATTGTCTCTCGTTTTTAGGCCAGTCTCTTACTCTGATCAACAGATTCTGTATTACTCGCATCAATAATCATGTCACATTCAAATTTTGTTTTTTTCTCTTGATTTTTATGGTCAGTATGAACTTCAGTAAATTCTCTTCAGTACACCTTCATGCCTAAATGTATTGAATTGCTGCCATATGGTTGGTCGCTGTGGTAACAAGCAATTGAGCAGGGATAATTAGTCAAATATTTACTTCTATGCAAAGTACTCAGACTTTTTCTTGCATGGATACGTTAAGCCAACAACAAAGCAAGTTTAAATACTTCAAAGGTTGTATAAGAAAAAGACATATTTAGAAATGTTTTTTTGGATTTGGATTTATTGGATCATTAGCTTTGCTGCTCAAGAAAATAAGTTCTCAAATCCACAAGATGATGATATCAAACTCCAACCCATTACAATGGCTCCTCCTGATCACTTTAAACAGTTTGAAAACAAGTTTATTTAGGGTAGGGTTCACCGTGGTCCCATTTTTTTTTTCTTGTCTTGCCAAGTTTTACTTTCTTTTACAATACTACATGTTTTCCTTTTACATGAAATCTGTTTGATTGCCATAGATGTCACTTACCCATGCTCTACATCGGGCTGGAGTACGGTCTAACTAACAACTCCAAACTGGCAGAACGGTTTTTCAGCCAGGCGCTTAGTATCGCCCCAGAAGACCCGTTTGTCATACATGAGGTGGCAGTGGTCGCATTTCAAAATGGAGAGTGAGTATATTGCTCCAATCAAACAAGACACAGTATTTCTAATAGATCTATTTTTTTTAAGTTAATTTTAGTCTTTGTGCATCTTTTTTGATTATCCTTTTTACTGAATTTACCACTGCTGATGAAATAACCAAACAATGCTGTTGTTTTATAAAATATCTGTATGTTTTGCTTCCTCAACTTGTGCAGGTGGAAGACGGCAGAAAGATTATTTCTGGATGCAATGGAGAAAATCAAAGCCATAGGGAATGAGGTGATTCATTTCAATTTAATACGTGGCTTTAAAATTCACGTTCTGCATAAGCATTACTTATAATTAGTTTTTTGATTTAATTTAAGGTCACCGTGGACAAGTGGGAGCCTTTGTTGAACAATTTGGGTCATGTGTGTAGAAAACTAAAGTAAGTACAGAGTCATTAAATTGGGTTTTCTTTTATGTCCTAATGTAAACTGATCAACATCTTGTAAGCTGTATTTGAACCTACTATAGATTCCTTTTTAATCTGCTAACTGCTAGCTTCTGAGGCTGTGGGGGAAAAAAGCATCCTTGTTTAAAAAATTGAAACTTGAACAGTCAAAGGTATTGAACGAATACTTTGTGTCATGTGATAAATACAGGACTTAAATATTAGTCAACCTTCTGTGTTAGCTAATTAATTCAGTCTTTGAATAACAGCTTTTTGAAACGTGCTTAATATTTTAGAAAGTACGACCAGGCTCTGGAGTACCATCGTCAAGCTCTAGTGTTGATCCCACAGCATGCCTCCACCTATTCTGCCATAGGATACGTGCACAGCCTCATGGGGGACTTTGAAAGTGCTATCGACTACTTTCACACGGTGGGTTTAAAAGACTTTGATTTCTCAACTTGGTGCAGTTTCATTGTGGTTGATAGTTCATTGTTGTTAAACCCACAGAGGTTAAGTGTGAAAAAAAGTATTTGTAAGGACGTGTACATCACAGCACTTTAGTTTGAACAAGTATCTATAGTAAGGTGCTCTCCAATCAGTTTTTCTTGAGAAGCAAAATATTTCAAGTAGACTATAGAACATTTATAAAATGTTTTTATTGGTGCTTGGTTACAGTTTTACAGTAGCTTGGGATTGGATTGATGTAGATTAATTTTAGTTTTTTTTGATGCCAGAGTTATTGTGTGTTTTTGTTCTTTTCTATGATAGGCACTCGGTTTGAAAAGGGACGACACTTTCTCAGTGACGATGCTTGGCCATTGTATTGAGATGTACATCGGGGACACGGACGCATATATAGGTTTGTGTTATATTGAAAGTAAATAAATATACATATATTTGTTTATATACTCTGAATATTTTCAGCAGTTTCACTCGGTCTGAAAGACAAAATTGTCTTCATATTTTAAGGAGCTATTTTAACAAAATAAAATGTAAAAGATTTTCACATTAATGTAAGACATGTAGATATAATGTGCTAAGAATGATTTTAGATGACTAGATAGGGTCCTATGATTTTTGCTTTGTTAGATTTTATCCATTCAGTCCACACTTTTTGGATAATTAACATAGTTAGAATGGACAACATAAAAAGGAGTGAAATTCAGAAAAAACATATATCAGTAAAGTAATAAAACAGATTTCATAGGGCCCCACAATTAGATATGGTAGAAAAGTCTTAGAACGTTTAATTTTTTGCTGAAGATTATGTCACATTAGCCCATTTTTTAAAGGTGTTCCCACTCTATCACATATTACATTACATTCAATTATATTGCTACAATTATCAGAAGTAGCAATATAATTTTGAGTTATAAAATCATTTCTAGAATATCTACAAGACAAAGCACTGTAGGAAAATATTAGCAATGGTTTACAATAGTTTTACCTTAGTTCAGTTGTTGAATTCAAAAACCCATAAAACAATTTAAAACAATAAATATGAACAACACTTTAATTAATTCAGCAAATTTCAAAAATATATATATATTTATTTTTTCAAAAAGGCACCGATATCAATGACAAAGTGCGAGGCAGCTTGAACACGCCAGCCCTGATGAAGATGTTGAACACATCAGAGTCGACTGACCTTCAAGCCACGCCAAGGTCGGAAGAGACTAACCTGTCGATGTTGGAGACGCCGGCGTCCAATCAGGAAAAGATGATGCTGGAGACGCCTCTCCGGCTCTCATTAACGCTGGAGTGCGACATGTACGAGAGCGACGTGATGCTGGACACCCTATCAGACACCAGCACGTGATTTCATCCCATCAGGAGGTGGAACTGTTGTAGCAACTGGTCGTCATAGCTACACATGCCCACGCCCTGAGGACAACAGTCGGTCAAAAACTCTAGCAGATGTCCTCCACCATGTGGACTCCCCATTCTGTGTTATTTTTGTATCAGAATGCTCTTGTGAAGATTTTTAACATAAGTGACTGAATTTGTATGCAGCACATGGCGTTTGCCACAATTTCACAAGAATGCACTTTAAAGGAGGGGGAAGTGAACACATGCCTTGTTTCAAGAGTTGAATATGTTTTACTTGGGGGGGTTAAAAACACTGGGAACATGTGGCCCCCTGACAGGAACAAACACAGCCACGCACCTCACAACACAAGGACGTTTCAAGTCACTTGCTTAATGCCTGAGGCAGGATCCTCCCTGCTGATTAACCTGTGGATCTTCACTCTGAAGAAAGAGCTGGCTGAGAAAAATCTGATTTTTGGTTATTACTACAATAAACCATGCATTTATCTTAAAATCTTAGCATGCCTTGTTTTTGTCTGTCCCTGTGTGTACATTATCATTTAGTAAGATTTAGAAAAGCATGAAAACACCTTATGCCAACTGGTTAAACCTGGATGCTTAAAACGGGTTGTGATTTAAGAAACCTTTATTTTGAAAAAAAAAAAAGTATATATATATATATATTCTTGGGTTTGTTAAAATCAATTAATTCATCCACCCGTATATCCAAATCCTATTTCATCAGATCAATATTTTTAATGTTTTATCAGTGAGAAAGCGTGTGTTCAGTTGTGGATGGGTCAACGGAAGGAGGGGCTCACCTAGAGAGCCATTCATGCAAAAATCATCAGTGGTGACAACTCTCCTAACCTTTCAATGGATGTCATGCCTGTTAGTTGGATTAGAAATGGGCTGTACTCCGTCTAAGTCAGGGGTCGGCAACCAATGGCTCTGGAGCCACAAGTGGCTCTTTAGCGCCGCCCTAGTGGCTCTCTGGAGCTTTTTC
>CAEGAG010009465.1:0-16114 GCA_903067065.1 Brachyrhaphis terrabensis | reverse complement strand
AGCCGTCTTCATCTTCCTCCTGTGCACTGAAACGTGTTAAGTTACATTAAACTTGTGTCTTCCTCTACACATATATTCCCCCTGTCTCACTCTTACCTTTTCTGCTCGAGCGCCCCTGGTGGCCGTTAGAAAAAATGCATAAATAAGCCACATCATTGTATAAGCCGCAGGGTTGAAAGTGTGTGACAAAAGCCGCGGTTCATAGTCCGGAAATTACGGTAATCTGTTCATGAAAATTTGATTATTTATTCTTAAACACAAAACCTAAACCTAACTACTTAGACGAAATTCCTAAAGAGCTTAACTGTTTTAGTTGATAATTGTATTAGAGTGATTACTAATTGTCTGATTATTGATTGAAATAAGAAAAAGTTGGACCTAGATCAAATCATTTCAAGCGTCTGTCCCACACCAGCTAATTTTGGACTCAAGCCAATCGCCCCTAATCTCTGGTTCCAAAAACCAAATTGCTAATCCCAAATTAGCTGCCTTACAGTCCCTTCCTGTTCTTAAGAGGGAGAAGTCCCACATCAGAGTGTAGGAAAAAGCTACATGTCAAATGTATTCACTAGTCTAATACATAGCAGCACCACAAGTGTTCCTCTCTTTCCAAAACAATTTGATAATTTAGTATCAAATAGGAATCAATTGTGTCTTGTCAAATTCTACAAAATGTCTAAGACTGTAATCATTTGGGTAAACATGATGAGGACCCAGGTGACAGTCATTGTAGCATCAGAGAGATTATTCTGCCCAGCTGTTGAATCAAAGGCGACAAGTGTCTGAATGCTACAGAACGGACTTTGAATGAAATCAAAGAAAGATTTCAAAACAGTTTCAATATGTACTGATGCTTCCCATACAAAACCACCAGCGTCTATTTCCTAAAAGAAAGTTTTTTCTTGGTCAAAATAACAAGTCACAGCATCAGACACTGAAGAAAGAAAGAAGCAGGTTAAGAGGTTCTTTCTGCTTTTTAGGCCAATCCGGTGGCACATTTCCAAGACCTTACAGCTGCACACTGTAAGTGAACAAGGGCTAATCCAAGCACAGGAAACCCTAATCACTGTAATGTGGTTAGCCGGATTGCTTAGCAACTTTAGTGTCATGTTGTGTTTGATTAAGTCAGATGTGACAGATTAGGAAAATCAGGGATGTGAGAAATTCAGCCATTTTGAACAGGGAGTTTTTTTGTTAATAAATAGTGAATCTCAAAAATGCACAAATCTGTTAAAATGCCAGTTTTCTGTCAAACAAAGAATAACATGATGCATCTTTATCATTTGAAACAACTGCATTCAATTTTTTGCAGTCAGTCTGATCTCTGTCAACCTTAATCTTGACTTTCTTTGCTCACTCTTTTCAAAAGTTCACCAAATCTAACAAATTGTAAAGATTTCTCTTGTGGCCCATCAGTAGATATTGTGTCAGATCTTCCTGTGGACAGTAGCTAAGTCATTCCAAATCTTTAAGTTTTTCTTTCATTGATTTGAATGTGTACTTGGATTCACAGTGATGCTGAAAAATTAGCCTCTCTTTACTATCCACATTCTCTCATGAACTCAGGGTTCAACAGACATTTTTGGGGACAGGTCCTCCAGTGGCAAAAAAAATGGCACCTTCCAGTGGAAAATATGGAACTGCTGCTTGCCTCAATACAGTAAGATTTATTCCAGGCACAGCTTGAACATCACCTGTATATATAGCTATTTCAAATCAACAACCATGTGCAGTCAGGTGCAGATGCTTAATAATGTTCACCTGAGGAAAATAACATGAACTCAAAACAAGGAAGCATGTTGCAAAATTCTTAGGAATAATCAAAAAACTAAATTATGGTAAATAAATTATTTGACTGACTCACAACCAGCCTTCAAGCAAAGTAGACTATCCTGACAAATTGGCCATGTAGGTCACACTAAATTACAGATCCTCCTGAACCTGAGTAAACAGTGACGATTCTATAGCTTAAATGAACTCTACTCAGAGATGGACAGATACAATTTTTAAAGTAAAATGTACTTGCTGAGTACAATACAAATGTAAATGTACCAAGATACTTGATAAATATATGTAGTTAGTTGTAGTGCTGCAGTACTCGAGACTGGTCTAGGTCTCAAGACCACTTTTCGATGGTCTCAGGCGTTGAGAACTCGGTTTTATGTCAAGACTGGTCAAGACCACAACTGCGGAAATATCACTAATTCCCAGCATATTGTTCAGTTTATTTGTTAACATCTTTTTTTTCACTGGATGCAAAACATACCGATTACAATCTAAGCAATAATACTAACAACATGTTTCTGGTACTGCTGTCACACATCACCTCCCCCTTTCACTCCCACATGGCACTCCAACACAGTGTGCAGTGGTTTTCTCTGAGCAGCAGAAGATGTCTGTCTAATTGTCTGTAGTAGATCGATCCTTGAGGGCCGGCATCCTGCATGTTTTAGTTCTCTCCCTGCTGGTAATAACAACCTTTTCAGCATGTCAAAGTTCCTCTTAGACCTTCTAATGAGCCATTATTTGATCCAGATGTGTTAAATCACAGAGAGAACTAAAACATGCAGGATGCCGGCCCTCGAGGACCCACTTTGGGCACTCCTGCTGTACAGGGACAAATTGCATTTGCTATGAAAAAACGTTGTCACTCACTTTGCTGAATTATTGTGCGGAGGTGTTGACTGACATGTTGCATATATGGGAAAATGCTGTGACCAAAGTCTGCATTACAGTGATATGACATTCACAAATGATCCAATTCTTCTGAATGGCTCTTTACTAAGAGGCTCCAGTCCTAAGAATGATAGGACTGGAGCCTCACTGAGAGCCGTTCTTTGTTCTTGTAATGCTCTGCGTACACTGCAGTAGTTATTATTATTTTATTTAATTATATACCTTGATATTTATTTAATTAGCAAATAAATAAAACACAAGAATGGAGGAGCACGCAGAGCATGCGCATTGCTCTTTGATTGTTTTTGTCACCTGTCATGGTGGCAGATATTACAGCACTGCGCTGCCTGGCTACATGCAGCAGGAGAGAGAGAGCGTGCCTTCTGCTTGGTTACTTCTTGCTTGTTGCTCCTTGGTCAGTGTTTATAGTTGAGTTTATAGTTTGCCATTAATGCATTGACTTAATTGCTAGAATGTTTAATGTAGCAGACAGTGATGGTTTCTGACATGGATGATACGGCCAACTTCCCAGGGCATTATATTTTTAGGGATGGCACAAGACCTCTGTGGATTGTGGCACAGAGTTGGAAACAAAGCAGAATGAAGAGTTTGAATTGATAATGATATTGGTTAAATTTATTTCAGCTGTAAGCATTTAATATCTGGGAGTTCTTATGAGACTGTGGGTCTTTCAGAACAATTTAAGAAGCAATTTTGATCATATTTCACATTTTATTGTGCGGGGCGCCAGTCTTGGTCTTGACTTGGTCTCGGACGCTAAAAGTCTTGGGGCATGAGGGGGGTTCATGTGCATCTGTGATCTATTGACAGGGAAAACAGCTGAATTTTACGAGTTTAAGAGTTTCCAGTCATCCAAGTACATTTGAAGATGATTTTATGAAACTCTTCTGGGCTGACTGGCCTGCTCTGCTGACAGACATGTCGGTGGCAGTGCAGTGGAGTTGTATCTGGATCGAACAAGCTCCACTTGTGCATAATTACTGAGCCTCTCTATGTCCAACGCCTGCAGGTGGGATACTGACAGCAGCACTCCTCCCCCACTGTCAGCCTGCTCACTAGGAGTAATGAGGCGCACCACACACATACACACATTCAGCACAAAGCCTATTGTTGTGTGTGTTTGTGTTAAGCTAAAGGGTGTTTCTCTGGCTGTTAGATTGAGGAGCATAGAGGGTAACACAGAAGAAGCAGCATAAAATACTAAAGATGTTGGTGCAAGATGAATTGCAGCATCACTCTGCTTTTGCAAGCATACTCAGATTTTAAAAAAACTGCTGTACTGAAAATGTTCTTTTATTTGTCAAGCAAGCAAGAGAAGAAATGGGAATATGTTAATGGAGATTAGGGATGGCAGCCAGAGAAGAGAGACAAAGGCATCATGTTGAGTTTGGTGGAGTCGTGGTGGGTACAAGCACCTGTGTGTTTGAGTGTTTGTGCCCTGTGTGTGCACCCCTACACACACATTCTCCCCATGGGGCAACCCACCAGGCAGAATACAACACTTAAACTCAGGCTCTTCAGACCCATACAGAATAATGGCTGCAATTTGGCACCTGATGAAGCTTAGAGTAAACAAACAATTTCACCTGCCTCCATTAACTTCAATAGTACAGCCCCCAGTTATGGTGCTGAAGGAGCAGCAAGGTGTTTAAAAACACAAAGGCTTTAAAATAATCTACACACATAGCTGGAGACAGAGAGGAAAACAGATTTTTCTCCTACAAAAACCCACCTTGCTTTGAATGTTATTTAGATATGGCTCAACATTAATTGTAAACCTGTGCTAATTTTGACCTACACATTTCCATCTAAGCTTACACTTCATTTATACACTCAACAGAAACAACTTGAAATATATGAAATGTCATGAAACATGCAAAAAAAATACAACCAACAAAAATACAAATCTTGATCTTTTAGTACGAATTATATATTTTTTTACACAGTTTTAGCTGTATTATTGTTATGTGTGTACAGGTGTGAAAAATAATCTTAGTTTGTGAAGATGTGGTGCTTTGTCTTACTATGAAAATAAATCTAAAGTACGTCACCCTACTTCACCTATATAGAAGTATGTACATATAGGTGCAGGTTGAGTCAGTCAGCTTTGGCATTGAAGAATGCTGAGTTCTTTGCTCTTCCCCTGAAGCTCGTGAACAGACAGGCAGACTTTGAAAGTAATGGTATTTGAGTGTTTATATTTTTATAAGAATGTACAGTATCCCTGTTTTAGTCATAGCGGGGACCTTTTCTGCCACATTAACCAATGTCATCAGGAACTGTAGATGTGGCTAACATATCATGTGTACTTTGGAAAAAAAAACTATTCTTAAGACTATGGGTACACAATGTGCTCTTTGTGCAGGTGACCAGACAGAGGAATAGATCCATTGGTCACTGCTTTGGTTTACTCTGTGGAGATGTTTGTTGTTCTGGTCAATCCACACACTGTGCGCTGACCTCAGTGGTGATGGGTACAAGGTGGTTGATAAAGGACAATGGGAGCAAGTTAACAATATTTTGAAGCAGCAAACGATGTTTTTACTTTTTATCTGACAGTTTTTATTTAAAAAAATATCTATTTTACCATCAAATAAATCATAAATAGATAGATAAATGCACAACCTTCACCACTAGAGTGCACCTATTTCTGATTAGAAAGTCTGTCATTATTTGGTTTACAGTGCAACTTAACTGATCTTCATATCTGTAGCAGAATGAATTGTATGCAAACAAAAGCGTGTCTCTACCTGGCCTGATGCTTCCTCCTTCTGCTGCTAAGTAGTGATGTGCAGATTGATACTTTGATACTTCCAGTACCAGACTTTTATGCTTTAAGTTCCATTCTCAAATCCAAGTACCAATACTTGGAACACTTCAGTCATTTTAAACAATGTATCTTAAAAGGAACACATTAGAAAGTAATTACTGAGATCTTGTCTGAATGAGACAAGGTTGATGGGAACTACTTTTTCTTCCACCTGGTAAGTGTGTAAAGCGTAAGGACGTAATGTCTAAGCACAGCGTGCTGCTGCTCAGTCACTTACACATCTAGACACAATGGCAGATCATAGAAGAAGTCACACATGGAGCTACTTTATTTATTTTATACAAGTTCTTAATGATTAAACAAGGATTTATCTCAGTAGGGTTATTACTTAAATACTTTTTCTAGTTTGCAACAACATTTTCACATTTACGTGTGATTTTCTGCTGTTGCTAAAATAGCTTAGCTATGGGGTTGCTGTGTCAATGTACTTCTGAGTTTTAAATGAATACATTAATGTGATATCTTGTGTTCTTTTTATGAAGTTAAGATTTCAATTACGACACTTTTTTTTTAGATTTAACAGGCAAATTAAGTGTTTTTCCACAAAGTAACAGCATCAGATCTCAGAATTGGATTGGAAAGGAAATCTGTGATATCAGATCATTACTGCTAGCTGGCGTAGGGATAGCATGGCAGTTTTTATGTCAGTAGTTTGCCTTAACAGTTGTCACTACTGTGAACTGTGGTCTGATGTTCAGTGTAGCCTCTCCTCTGCTGAGTCTCTGGGATATATGTACTGATCTGTCCTTTGTGTGTTTGATTTATGGTAGTTAGCATGAGCACATTGAGTAGTGTGTACATGATGTTGATGCTCCTCCTTGCTCTTGTTGTTTTTGACTGGGAGCGGTGTATTCCTGCAGATGCCAATTCCACCACTGGAAGAAGCAGAGGAGCTTGATTTGTTTCACAAATTTTCTGTCTCACACTATCCTGTCACATAGTCACTCCTTGTCATTTCTGTTATTCCTTGAGCAAAATGTTGAATAAACATTCACACTGTTTCCACATATCAACTAGACAGTCGTCTGTGGAGCTAAAACAGTCACAATATTCACAAATGCACAGAAAGATTCACACTTGTATTTTTGATGCAAACAAAGATATATTTGATTTACAAGCTTCTTCTGCCCTGTGAGTTGGGGTGCACTTGTGTGTGAATTTTGAGACTCCCATGATGCCTCAATCCACAAATGGCTTCTTTTTTCTTTCTTTTTTTTTAACAGGGAATGATCGGCAACTAATCAGACAGCTTCCTTGTTTCAGCCAATCATATGACCAGGCCCAGTGTTGGGGTAACCAATCACATTAAACCATTCCAACAATACTGTAGCCATGAGGAAGTACAGATAACTCCCCCTGGCTTCTGTCTGGGACAGCAGAGGTGTAAGTTAACTATTTATCTTAACATATTTAGCTACTTGTCCCATTGTTCTGTTTCTTAATGGCAATTGATTTAATTTAACTGCGATGGACTGGCAACTTGTCCAGGGTGTACCCCGACTCTCGCCCGTTGACCGTTGAAGATAGGCACCAGCACTTTTTCTAAGCGCATAAGAAAATGGATGGCTAATTTAATTGTGCAACTATCAACACAAGCTAGCGACTTAAGTGAATGAGCTATGCTATGGAGCTATGCTAGCACAAGTGTGAATCTTGTTCTCTGCATTTGTGAATACTGAGACTGTTTTAACTCCATACGACCAGGCCCAATCAGTCTTATCACACCACACATGGCAGGATTATCGGTTACGATGATCTTAAGCAGCAATCTTAGAACACGTTCTAAGATTGTCAGAAAGCAAAATCGGGACAAAATCGGCATAAAACTCCTGTTATGTGAACTAGGCTTTATGCTACAAAAAGCACCAAATGAATCCTGTGGGATATTTTGGACAACAATCTACAGATAAAAGACTTTATTTTTTCTATTATACTGTGTCAAAGTAAACGTGATCTGAGACCTAAATATGACAAAAACACACCTGCTTTCCAAAATGCTTCACTGCTGTTCTGAATAATGCTGCTGCGCTCTTCTGACAGTCAACCAAGCAGCCATCGGTAAGCTAAGAGCCAACGCAGTAAAGCCAGAGGAAACATATAAACATGTCTATACTGTATCTAGGTTAACTTTGTCTGGCCAATCTGCTCTGGTTCCTCGATCCCTAATCTCTTCCCCTGCTTTAACACGGTGGGAGGTAGAGCACATAATACCAGGAGAGGCTTTTCCTTCTACAGGGTGTGAACAATGAATACAACAACAAATGTGATGACCATAACAGAAATAATCATATGTTATCAAAAACAAAATGTTATCAGTTGATTATTTTATTGAATACTAATCACATTACTTTCTTTTCTCTGTTTTGTGAAAGATTTTAGTTTTTTATTCAAAATTACATTCAATACCAAAACGCTGGCTTTGGAACCTGCAAAGTTTGAGGAAATGATTTCAACACCTTTGTCCTTGGTAGGAATCACATTTAGAAGAAATCTAAATAACTGCTTTTCTACCTGAATGTTGATAGTGAAATGTCAACAAAAGAGCACATAAAACTCAGTATCTGAAACAATATTTCCACAATATTTAAATCATCACCGTAACATCAGTAAAATCAGGAAACTATGCTTTGTTGTACTTCGTTGGTTTTTCTCGACAGTTGCTTCAGAATCTTGCTGATTTGTTATTACAAGCACTGTTCAGTGGCAGCTGTTCTACTTTCCTCATGCACATGTATGAGGACAACAAAGGCTTTGAATTTTGATTAACTGATTAGAATAAAAAGTATTTTTCACAAGTGTTGTAGAATTATGGGTGGCATTGTCTTAGACCAACAGCACAAACATAAAAGAGGACAGTGGGCCACTGGCAAGGCTGACAACTGGGCTTGTCACAAAGATATAAATATTTTCAACATTAAAGTTATACAGCAAAATAAAATACATTAGTAACTGATGTAAAGTATCCTAAAAGTTAAGAATAATTATTATATTTATGTTGAGAGCAGAAGCATCTCAGAGTAAATCCACATGTTCATTTTACTGCTTTTTAAAGCAAGCTAGTGCTGTAGATTTAATATGGAAGAAAGTTATCATTGATCCTATAGGTTGACAGTCACTTCCTGGACCATTTCGATTGATCAGCCCATTCTTTGTTGTTTTTTTTTTTAGGGTTGGGGGAGGAGATTGGATGACAGAACCCCAGTGAAACTCATACGAAGATGAAGAGAAAGTAAAAGATTAAACACTACAGAAAGAGAACATTGATCTCCAGCTGCACCAAAAGAGCACTTCAATCCCAATAGATCAATAGAGATCCATACCCTCACTCCTGCTCCCATGATTGTCCCTCTGGCCTCCTCCCCTCTGCCTCCTCCTTCACTCTGATCACTGGACCATGCATCAGTATTGTCCTCCTGACCATGTGCTGCTCTCTGACACTAAATGAGACTCAGCCGGCACCACCCAAAACACCACAATCAGAAAGACTCTCGTATTCTACTGCCTTCAGTGTGAAGCTCCAAACTTACATTACCATAAACATTACAATTTATGTCAAGTTGATTTATAAATTAACTGAATAGAAATGATTTTACCAAAAATAAAACTTCTGCCTGTTCAACAATAAAATCAAATGGACTGTTTGTGTTATAGGTTACACTCTCTTAACCTACTTAGAAAAAAGCCACACACCCCTATTGTGCATGAACCATTTCTCATTAACACAACAGACTGTGATAAATGAGTGAAATAGACACATAAGGCAGCTGAGGAGTCCCAGCTGCCTGGATTCATTCAAACGAAAGCAGAACCAAAGAGTAAGAAGCATAACTGACACCTTCACCAGCCATTTAGGGGTCAAGAGACATTCCCTTCTGAGACTGCAGTAAATATGTTAACACATTAAACTACAACAAGATGGCTCCAGTGCATTACCTTTTGCCACATTCTGCAGTAAACTTCAGCTGTAAATGAAGGTACAGTTTATCCACAGAGGAGACTAGGAGTAATGCTACAAAGTGCAGGATCAATTAACTGCCTGTAATGAAGCGACTTGTACAAGAATACAGAGAATCTCCTTTATTTCATTTTGCTATGCACAAACATTTTAGCATTGTTGTCACATCATTAAAACAGGGTAGCAGATGGGACATTCATCAAAGAACTGGGAATTCCCATTTCCAGAAGGTGATAAAAGAAAAAGGGGCATACCTGTTTGCCAGATGTATAAGGGTTTAGTTTCTACAGTGGTTTGTGCATCAAGTGCCCACATGGAGAAAAAGAGCAGCAATAACCTCCAGATGAAGAGGCACGCTGGTTGTTTTAAAACCCCCAGCACAAGTCGAGCTCCGCCAGGCAGCCCCATGGCCACCACGCTGCCAGAGCGTACTTCCCAATGCAGTCAATTGCAAGCCTGGACAAGAGCAAGGAGCTGAAGTGTGGTTCCTCCTTTGTCCACAACAATGTTCCCAAATAGAAATAATCCTGGCCAAACAAAGCTGAGATCCCTTAATGTTTCTGTCCTTCTCTTTGCTTGTTCTGCCCTGGTGTTTTAAAGGGAAGGAATACGCTCCGGCTGTGGAAAAACATGAAACAATGGATCCCAAAGCACAGCCTGCTACTGCTGCTGCATGTCAGGTTGATGCAGCGTCTCCCTCTCTGCCTTTCTCTCTCTCCTGCACACAGACACATACACACATGCCCATCCTCTCATCCCTCCCTCTCTCCCTTGTCTCTCGTGCCCTTTCAACAGACCCAGTGAAGCTGCTCAGCAAGCTAAGGTGTAGGAAGGGATTTGTTTGTGAATAGAAGACAGAAATAAAGAAAGATAGATTGCATCTTAAACAAATCTTAAAAATCTTTTCTCATATTTTTACATTTTTACTACTGTCAAGATTTCCAAAATGCAAAGCTTCATAAACAGTTTAACACTGTTTTGGCAAATGTTCCTGTTTTCAGATGACATTTTAAAATGCTTTTCACATATAGTAGCAATATGTAGTGAAAAACACTTCATTTAGGATGAATGTTTCTTTTCGTAAAAGGTTGAACAACTGTTCAGGATGTCTTGCATCAAAGGCAAAAATTTGCTTCTCCCACGTTTTTTTTTATCAAATTGGCTGACACTTAAATACTTTAAAAACGATCGAACAGCAAAAAGCTTGAAAACAAGTTCATATCCCAGGATGTGAACTAAATTTTTGGAAGGAAACATTAGCAGATGACAACTGACAACTTTAATTTCTCCCTTACCTCTCTGAACTTTTTAGAACATTCAGAACCAGACCTGTAGCAGAAAAATAAATCATGCCATGCCCTTCCTGAAGAGCTTGTCCCTGGCAGCACTGGCCTATAAAGCTCTGAAGTGCTATGAGTGGCTTGTTAGATCTCAAATCTCATCCAGCCTCTTTGCACTGTTGAGTTCGTACCAGTTTGCCTATCACACCAGCTATGATAGGCACTATCACAGTCCAATATAATCACCCCTGCAAAAAGTACTTACTCATCTGGACAATAATAATAACTATGCCAGAGTCCTGTAGATCAACCTTATCCACAGGATAAGTACCATCATTCTCCATTTTGCCTAAACATTGTTATTTGTCTCTAGATTACACAGTCAGTCCCCACTGAAAACATTTTCAATTCTATGCCATATTGAACAGAGGGTCCCACAGGGTTGTGTGCTTGGTTGGTTGCTTTTAACATAAGGAAAATTTGAACATGAAATTTGCAGATGAATCCAGAGAGTAAGAATCAAATGAATCAATGAATGAATTAAAGTACAAATAGAATAGAATAGAACATCATTTCAACTTTCTTGAAAAAGTTTTCTTTATTACTCATTACAGACAGTGATACTCATATATAGTCTCATCACAGAGGAACATATGTCAAGCCTTCATTTCTTGTAAATTAGATCATCATGGCTTAATGCAAAGCCAAAATTCATTGTCTCAAAAAATGTAAATATTAAGAAAAAGGTAAATATTGAAAACACTTGGTGTCAAATCTTAAAAATTTAATTATCCCAAAACACCTCCAAATGTTTCCTGAGCCTCAGGTCATAGGTAAGACTGCTAATTGGACAGATTTTTAAAAGACATTCAATGACACCCTTCATGCGGATAAGCCAAAGTTATCATTCCTTGAGAGGCTGATTGTTCACAGAGTACTGTAGCCAAGCATATTCATAGAAAGCTAAGCGGAAGCAAAAGGTGTGATAGGAAAGGATGAAACAAAGATGACCACAACCTTGTGTGGCAAAATCCATTCATGAAAATGAGGGACTTTACAGAGGAATTATACAAATGCCTCTGTAGTTGTATAATTCAGATTACTATCTGAATCTGGTATTTGAGTGCATATAATTCAATTAAATTTCTTCCAGTTCATAGCGCCAAATTAACATATTTTTCAGAAGCCTGACATTTGTATATAAAATGTTATTTTTTATTGATGTTATGTACGATTAAAATTTCCTGAGACAGTGAAACTTGTTTTTATTATCTTTAAGTCATAATATTTCAAATTAAAGCTGCAAGCAGTAGGGGTACAATGATTTATTGAAAACTCACCATTTTGATGACGTTTATTCAGCAATGCCTTATGAGCAAACCAGCCAAGGTTGAAACCGGTTGACCAAAATCTTTAGGAGGACTTCGATCAAATGCGGAGCCTATAGGCACCAAAATTGGGTCAAAATCGGAACTTCAGTCCAAGACAGTCAACTTCCTGCTTGGTGTAGAGCAGGGGTGGCCAACCCTGGTCCTCGAGAGCCAGTGTCCTGCAACTCTTAGATATCTCCCTGGTCCAACACACTTGAATCCAATAGCTGAATCACCTCCTAAGTGCAGTCAAGTTCTCCAGAGTTCTGCTAATGACCTCATTATTTGACTCAGGTGTGTGGAAGCAGAGACACATCTAAAAGTTGCAGGAGACCGGCTCTCGAGGCCTGGAGTTATCCACCCCTGGTGTAGAGCATGGGTTCTATAGAACTCTCTGGCTCCCAGTGTACCAATCTTCATGCTTCTACGATAAAGTAAGGTCAATGTGGAAAGGATTTTCAAAGTTGCCGGGGACATCTCTTAAAATACGTAATTATAACAATATGCCTTTGCAGTACTATCATTGCTCAGGCTTAGTTACAAGAAATAAAGGCCTGAAATATTTCACTGTATAAAATAAATCAATGTGAAGGGTTTCGCTTTCTGAAATTAGTGACAGAAAACTTTTTCACAATACTGTAATTTTTTGGCTGTACCTATACACATAAAAATATGAAAATTTTTTAATTAAAAAACTACTGATCAACAGACCGACAGAAAGAGATAGACAGAAAAGCAGCCCAGACACCCTGCGGAGGAAACTAATTTTGTCCACTTGTATCCGCTATTTCGTTCTTTTGGCCACTGGACAGAGGTTGTCACCATAGATGAAGGCAGAAATGTGCCGTAGATCGACCAGCAAATCAACAGCTTCATCTTTTGGGGCAGCTCTCTGGTCTCCACCACAGACCGACCAGTACAGTGCCTACATCACTGCAGATGCTGCTCCAATCTGCCTGTCAATTTTCACTCTATTTTTCCATCGTTTGTGAACATGACCCTGAGATATGCAAATTCCTCTATTTGAGGCAAGACTTAACAAAATGAGCCATGTAACTGATATTTTGTAGACCAATATCTAGCATGGTACATGTAGGTAGTAAGCTTCCTCATATTCTATGCATGGAATGCTAAGACATGTGTAAAGAAAAAAATTATGAAGCCAATAGAACCACGTCATCTGCAAAAAGCAGAGACCCGATACTGAAGCCACCAAACCGGTGTGAGGATTTTGGTTTTCTCTGTTAATTGGTTCCTGTGTTGTCACGACTTCCCCTTGATTGCCCCCATCTGTCCCTTGTTTCTTAACTTAGTTTCAAAGGAGAAATTTTGTCAACCTTCTTCCAGTCCAGACAATACATGTAAACTGGTTGGACAAAGGATACTGCTAATGGCGTGGCGCTGGTCCAGCATGAAAACCGCACTGTTTCTCCTCAGTCTGAGACTCCACTATCTTGGGTTTTAAGAGTGTGACTCCCCTCTCATTGGAAAATACCTTGTAGCCCCCCTTTTAAATAGGGGAAACTGCCTGCTATGTCCAGCCAATGTTGCAGAGGTATGTCTACCAATACAACCCACAACATGCAGAGCCTTAAGAAAAATTCAAATACTCTAGGCCTTGCCAGTAAGAAGCTTTTTAACCACCTTTGTTTAACTCAAGTCCCCAGATTTCACTTCCTCACTGGGCGATGTCCTCCACACTGCTCCAGGATTTCCCAAGTCAAGGTCAGCAGCACACCATCTCTACCATCTCCTCAAAACCATATGAAAGTTGTTCTACATGACCTCTCTCAACTACTTCCACGTCCATGTTTTTGCCACAAAGACCACCAGAGACACATTCCTCTTAGACTGCTAGTACCAATTTGCTGCTTCCAGAGTCCCACAGACTAAAAAGTTTCAGTAGAACTCCTCCACCTTGACAAGATCCCTCAGTCCTACAACTGCTGCAGCATGCATCAGCCACCAGGAGGTCACAGATCTGGTTAGCTGCCTCAACAGGAGATTCAAGGATTTCTGAAACATGCATGAAAGAATCAAAGCAACACTGTCAATTTTGATTACACTCCCACCCCCTTACAGTAACAATGTGCAAAAAAAAAAACTTTTAATAAGTAGGGTTATTCTAGAACACACAAGGCACTAAACATGGCTGTTGGCAATTTTTCTTTGTTTATCAGTGCTGTGATGGCTAGGTGTACAATCTTACATCATTTCTTCTAAAGAATACAGTGGTTGCCTGGTATTAATTAGGTACTTCTATTTTACCTTTTAACATACTGATTAAATATTAATTTACACATACATTTAATCATTATGTTAAATTATGAAATTCATATCCATAACTTGTTTATGTAATATATTTTGTAGAGTATGTTAAGGTCACCTGAGGGTCATGCCCTTGATTGTCAGTTTGGTGAAATATGTCTAAACATTCTGTCAACATTGGAAGTTGGGTGGTCCAATATATGACTGTTCAGGTTATCAGATCAGAGCTGCAGTGTTGAAAAGACTTTTACAGAATCTGACCTTTTTTAAAAAATTCTGGCATTTTTAAAGACATTTGTGTAAAGTGAGTAGTGGTAATTTGTGCCTAGTGGTCAATACTTTTAAAGACATTAATATTTCTGAATGATGCAGTATGCTAGTGTCAATGTATGTTTTCTTTCTCAAATAGTTTGCTCATAATATTCTTATGAATGAAACAGAGAATAGCACTGCATAATTTCTCCCCAGGCAATGGAAGCATTAACAAAACACCTGCAACAGCCTGAGCTGAAACTCCATTGTGCTGTTCTGTGGAAGATGGAGGAAACTGGACCTGTGGAGACCATAGAAAAGAACTTAAAACCAGTTGCATTAATTTAACTCGATAGAACAAAAGCTAAAACGAGGTTCTGAGGGAACAAACAGATTGGTTTCCATTTTTTACTCATGCTTCTGCTACCCCATATTTCCCCATCCCCCACTCCATGAACCCCCTGCTGCACTCCCTGCGACCCCCCAGCATCTGCAGGGCTCTACCAATGGGAGGCTTTCAACGGTATTCCTTCCCAGAGACAAGAACTTCCAGGTCTGGTGTAATCATTCTCACTGCCTGTCATGCTGCTTTACTTGTATCACGTGTTCAATGCCGAATCATTTCACATCACAGGGTTACAGATTTGGCAAAGCGCACAATATGTGGTTTTCATGGTTGCTACCCCTGGGCTTGACAACTGTCTGTCTAGTGAAGGCTCTCAGAAAAATATCATAACACATGCCAGTTTTATCTATCATTCTGTTGTGTTACAAATATCTTGTATCTACAAACATTGCATTCCAAAACCAAAATAAGGATTGTTGGTAAGCTATGTATCATCTGACTCACTACCAGAGCACAAAGACGCTGGAAAGGATATGCATAGCAATGGGCTCAGGATTAAATACAATCCAATCCGTTTAATGTCAAGATCTTCACACAAGTTGTATTGTGGAAATGGGATTACACTTCAGGAAACTGTTAAATTAAAGCAGTATATTTGCAAGGATCCCTGAATTTACTACAAATAAAAAAATATTTAGTTGTTTTTTTTGTGTGCCTTGTTTATAATTGAGATAATTAGCAGTACAGGAAATACAGAACCTAGAAACAAACTGCTCTCATTATATATGGGTCATTGCAATCTGAAGGATTTTACATTGTATCCACTGGACTTTACAGTAAGAATCCAGGTCATGCAAAGGAAGTAGTTCAAGTCTGACATTCTATCACACCAGAGACTCATTGAGTATGTGCAGTAAAAGATGTCCAAGTCAAAATCGGGTCAACAATCTTCCCTATTTAAAGTGTGAAAGTGTGAAACAAATTTTTTCACTAGGATTATAGAAGTCCTGTGTGAAGTGCACAATTCAGAGACTGAGGACCAGACAAAAGTCAGGGAGCAAAATCATCTTTATTGCGCTTACGGCCGGAGAACAGAAAGTTCATGGACTGAGGAAA
>CAEGAG010009445.1:0-10362 GCA_903067065.1 Brachyrhaphis terrabensis | reverse complement strand
TTGAGATCCTATTTCAGGCTTGAGTAGCTTCACTGAAAGGTTCCTTTTAGCTCAACTTGAACAAGAATGATAGCCTTTCTCAGTGACCCATCAGTTTGGGTCTGAAGCAGAAATTAACCCCAATTGGGCTAAGAGAACCGGCTTTGTCATTCATTGCTTGTGCGTCAGATTTGCAGTCGTGCCTGAAATGCCTTTGAATGTAGTTAAAAGAAGAGATTATTCAGCTTACCATTTTTAACATGTTAAAGTCTATACAATTAATCAAAATTAACTAATTAAAGCTCTGGTTTTGCTTTAAACAAGTAACTATTTCACTGCTGCATTTAATTGTTTTTCCCTACACTTAATCAGCACAAGTCAATCTTTTAAAATTCTATAGTAATGTTTCTCTTATTTTGATGTTTTAGTGAAATGACACCAAAGGTTTAGTTTCTACTCAGCTTAGTGATTAGTCATGCAAAAATATTTTAAAAATTAACCAAATTAATTGACTTTTTTTTTTTTTCCTTCATAGTTGTACAGCTTTAGGTCTAATAATTCTGAGTTATTTTCTAGGAAATGGCTGCAGTGTCCGCCTTTCTGCAGGGCGGAGCCTCGAGACCATATCCAAGCCACTATATGGACACAGCAATCCAGACGTACAGAGATGTTTGCAAGTATGATCCTCAGCCTCCTTACAACATCACATGTCATAAGCTGCTATATGGGAGCTTGTCGTCATATATTAGATGTTAAATATCACATACTGGTAGTTTGACCATAAACTTTTTGTCAGGTAAAGAATAACTGACAGTAAATATTCATTAATTACCTTTTGTGGCTGCATATTTTCCATCATCTCCTCCATAGAAACATGATGCTGGCTGAACGCTGCGCATTACTCAGCGCAGAGATACTGAAAAGTCAAGCAAAATACTCTGAGGCAGCAACTCTTCTTATTAAGTTGACCAGTGAGGTGAAAAATCATGCTTTACTTGTATTTCTGTTGTTCTAGTTGAAATGTTTCAGACCTGCAGCTCACTGAGCTCTTCTGTGAAGCTGCTGTGTTTGTGTTTGTAGGACTCTGACCTTCGCAGCGCTCTCCTGTTGGAGCAGGCAGCCCATTGCTTCATTAACATGCGTAACCCTATGGTGCGCAAGTTTGCTTTCCATATGATCCTGGCTGGTCATCGCTTCAGCAAAGCAGGACAGGTACCCCTGAATGCACCTAACCTTGATTGACACTAGACATTAATATGCAGATGCTTATTAAAAAACTGTTCAGAAATCCAATCAGAAATGATTCTGTTCTGAACATTTTTTAATAACCATCTGCATATTAAAGCATTCTTTTATAGTCTACAGTTAATATCTTCAGGTAATATCTAACTCAGTACCAAGAGAAATAGTTAATATCAATTTGGTTACTGTAGCAACTTTATAAAGAAGAGAAACCATGACAATATTTCTACTGTAGTCTTTTCTCTTTCCCTCACTTTATTTCTTCATGTAGAGGAGGCACGCACTGCGCTGTTATAGTCAAGCCATGCAGGTCTACAAGGACAGAGGCTGGTCTTTGGCAGAGGATCATATCAACTTTACAATCGGTCGTCAATCCTTTACACTGGGGCAGCCTGAGAATGCTTTACAGGCCTTCAGACAGATTCTGATTAATGATAGCCGACAGACAGCCACACAGCAGGCTGCCTTTCTCAGAGAATACCTCTACGTTGTCAAGGTGAGATAAAAAAGAATCTTCTGTTTTTCCGAACCTTATTCATAGATGTGATCAATACTGATCATTTTTAAAGAGGTTTCAACAAATGCCTTCATTTTAGTAGTTTGTTCTTGAATCAAATTGAAATTAAGAGTACGTAGTAATTTTTTTGGCTAGCAAATTTATTCAGTATCGGTGTGAAGTAAATAAGTCTAAATAGATAAGGATTAGATGTAAATTAAGATAACGCAAAAGAAAAATGCACTATATACTCCATTAAACTGAATTTAAAGTCAGTGATTTTTGTTTAAACATTAAGTGATGTAATGAAAATTAAAAGTACAGTTGTTGTCAGCTGTGCAGCTGTTTTACAGCTCAGAAGATTCAGCTGATGTTATCCTTTGAAAAAAAATGTAGTACTTGTTAGACCCTAACCCTAACCAATCAGAGCGAGGAATAGGGTCTAAAAAGCTGCTGAGTAATTAGAAGAAAGGCTGGAACACTACAATGCCAACAAAGATTTCCGTTGATCACTGAGAAGGTTGTGAATACTTTTTGACATGGGATCTTTAATAAATTCTAAAATAAACAGAAGCATAATTATTTTTCAAAATTCTCTTGTATTGCTAAATAATCTTTAGATTGATACCTATCTATTTTTTTATTAGATAAAAACTTATCTGTTAAATGAAAACTCTAAATACATCCAAATCTAAATCTCTCAGATGGTCAGGGGTATGAGTCATTCTGGATTTAGCTGTGTTAGTCTGGCTTAGTGGTTCTCAAGTATTTTTGCTTCTGACCAAAATACCAATTCATGTTGTTAAACAATGCAGATTAGTGACTGACAATAATAAATGTCAGTTACTGACATTTATTACTGTCACTAAATTTGCAGCAATCCTCATGCAGCAACTTCATCAGAGTAACAAGTTTAATCCTACATAAAAGTCATGATGTCATTGTAGCTCAAGTAATTAATCGAGCAGCAATAATGATGAGTTGATTTACAATTGTTTTCTTTTCTTTTCTTTTCTTTTCTTAGAGTGTTCTTGGAGAAAACGAAAACTGCCTCCCTCAGCTGCCGCTGCCTCACATCCATAGCTCTGCTACCAGAGTTTACTTTGGACATGAACGCCGCCTTGCAGAAGGTAACCCTCTGGCAGCTTTTTAAAACATCAGCCACCAATCTTGTTTTTTTAGTCAAATGTTCTAATCAGCTCATTTATTGAATATTCAGGTATGTATACTGTACTATGAAAGCTGGACATTTCTCTCCTATACACCAGAATTCTGTGCACCAGTGCTCTATGAAGGAACTATGCAGTAATTCATTACTTTTTGTTGAAAATAATGTTCTAGAACATTTGTTTGATAAAGAAGCTCATCTTGTGTTTGTCTATTAGAGGTGTGTGTTGCAGTTTGTTTCAGACTTGTGTTTTATGATTGTAAGATGCTGACGGCTCTAACAGGTTTGTAAAGCTGAAATGTCAGTGTGGTCTGTGATGTTCCAAAACCTTCTTTGTTCTACAAAGAATATTTCCATGACATTCAGTTAGTTTGGAAACATAATTCTCTATGCTGGAATTGGAATGATCTCACAGCTGTACCTTCCTTTTCATATGCATCAATAATTTAAGATTTAATCTTAATTATGAATTTTATTTTTGTATTTAACACAACAAATGATTAATTCCAAATACTTTTTTGAAGGGGAGAAGCAGGCAGCTACTCACGTTTCCTTGGATCAGGAGTATGATGAAGATTTGTCAGTCCTGTGGTGCCAACTTGAGGAGCAGCTTGCAGCATCTGCCAATCGAGGGATTCTTCCAAGTAACTTTCAACCTACTCAGAGCTGTCTGAACAGTCAGACGGACAACCTCCATCACCCACTGGCTGTTATTGAGGGTAAGAGTTAATGTGACTGGGTCTAAATATCGCTATTGCTTATTTTCACCTTTTAACTGAATATAAAGCTTTAGTTATTTTGTTAGGGGAAGTGATATTGCTCCATTAAGAATAATTCTCCAGTGAAGTAAAAAACACAGCGTCATTGTATTTGGATATTTTGCAGCCCTTTCTTTAACATTGACAAATGTTTTTCATTTTGTGCACAAGTTTTAAGTCTTCTGTGTGTGGAACTCCATCAACCATCTTTACTCCGTTATCCATGTTGAGATCAACCCAAAATTCTATTTCCCTAGTGGAGGTCTCCAGCTTATGTTCTCAAAGTGTTCATAGACCAGAAGGAACATATGCTCTGAGTCTGCTCCAGACTCTTCTTTCAGTAGAACAACCCAAGAACACCTTGATGCTCAACCACCCCGACTGACTCCTTTCACTGTGAAGGATCAGCGACTCTGCGTCAAGCAGAGAGCTCTCCCTGTTGCTAAGAATTGCCCCAGCCTCCCTTTGAAGGAAGCCCATACAGCCACTAGTATGTAGCTTCTAATTCTTTAAGCCATGATCTCATGGCCATAGGTGAGAGTCTGAATGTATACAGGCCAGTAACTCAAGCTTTATTTGGTTCAGCTCTTTCTTTACTGGAGTCCACATTACAGCAGACAGGCTAGGGGGTTTATTCAACTCCTGCTCCAACCTACTACAACTTACAGAATATACACCAAGTCTACCTGACTCCTGACCTAAAGGGAGTCCACTTTTTTCTGAGGTAGAACTATGCCTTCAGACTTGGAGGAATCCACTCTCATCCCTCCTCACACAATGCCTCTTGAACACAATCGTAGACTTCTACAAAACAAATTTGGACTGAACACCTAATCTTCCAGGACTCTGATCAACTGCCTTGGTCTGGTCCTCTGACCAATATCCTGGACAAATGCTACACTCGCTCCTACTCTAGGCAAGTCTCAGCCTTTTTTCTAACACCATAGACAAGGGGTGCCCAGGTCCAGTCCTCAAGAGCAAAAATCCTGCAACTTTTAGATACTTCTCCTACTGTTGGGTTTTTTAACCTGTTCATATAAAGAACCACACAGAGTAGTATCACTTCAGCCTTTGCAAAGGGGGAGAGTCTCAGTGGTGCCTCAGGACAACTCCAGCTTGTCCCCCTGCAGCAGCCTGGTTTTATTGAAAGTGGGGTGGGGGTCGGTCATAAAACAGAAACTTAAAGATAAGGAGTAAAGGGGTCTCTCTGAGCCATGCTGAGGACCATGTAGAGAGACAAGCTTATTCATGAGATAACTATTTGCAAAACTCTGACATCTCCGCCCTGTTTATCGAATGAATACATAAAAGCATTTGCTATAAGTAATAGAAAAACCATTTTAAAAAAAAACAACAAAAAAAACAGCATTAATGCATATATAAAACAACAGATAGGACAACTCCAACTTGTCCCCCTGCAGCAGCCTGGCTTTATTGAAAGTGGGGTGGGGGTTGGTCATAAAACTAAAACAAAGTTGCAGGTTGGCAACTCTCGATGACTGCATCTGGGTACCCATGTTCTAGAACATTCATTCATCCATCCATTATCATACAGGC
The DNA here is from genome assembly GCA_903067065.1 of Brachyrhaphis terrabensis. Lineage (NCBI taxonomy): Eukaryota > Metazoa > Chordata > Actinopteri > Cyprinodontiformes > Poeciliidae > Brachyrhaphis > Brachyrhaphis terrabensis. The sequence goes on along the minus strand of CAEGAG010009445.1, from coordinate 5,162 downwards.
TTCTCCTTTGTGGGGTTGTGAGGGGTGCTGCTCCCTATCTCCAGCGGTCAACGGGCGAGAGGCAGGATCACCCTGGACATGTCGCCAGTCCATTGCAAGCTGTTCTAGAACAGCCCTGCCATTCTGCCCTGTATATTTTTGTATATTTTAGATGAGTCTCTGTACAAGAACACCTGATTCAAATGATTGCAAGACAACCCTTACTCTCACCGTTACGGTCTGTATCAGAATACAGACTGTTACAGCTGTGGACCCACAATAACTGAAGTATTTTGAATTAATAAGAGTTGCTGCAACATTTAATTTTCCTTATGGTCTATGAAGGATTTTTGAATTGGATTGAGTTGAAAACCTACAGAACAAGGGTCCCTGATGACTGGAATTGAGAAACACTGTTCTAGAGTAAACTAGTTTGTGAACACCCTCAATAGATGGAACACATTAAAAATTGTTCATGGATTTGTCAAAATTTGAAATAATTTCCTCAATTTCACAAAAATGTTTTCACACTCTCTTGAAGAGTCTTTGATGATGAGACTGTCGGTGTCTCATGTAAAAGCCCATCTAGGGACAAGTGCTGCAAATTAGCTGTTGCTACTATGACGCAAACATGGGACTGCTGTTTTGTTCAGTTTGTCTGTCGATGTGTCTCTGTCCCTGCCAAATAAACTTAAATAAAATAAAAATAATATGAATTGTACCTGTACTCTGTTTTCCTCAACAGAACCGATAATTGTGGAGGTCACATTCAGAAACCCTTTGAAGGTTTCTTTGCTTTTGTCCAACCTCTCTCTCCTATGGAGGTTTTCTACTGGCACACCTTTAGGGGGAAAGGAATCATCAAGTGAGCAGATAGCTGAAGAGATGATCACTAATGAAGACACCTCTGCAGGCGAGGTGAGCACTCTGATCAAACCCAGCTTAACAATCTAGATTTTTATTCAGACTGGTGTCTGGATCCATAAAACTTTGAAACTTTCCATTGTCCCTTCAATATGTTTCATGTTGCTCTTGTCACAGAAAGAAGAAATTGTCACAACAGAGATCATCAAAGAGTTCTACCTGGGATCAGAAGAGACCAAAACTGTGAGTAACTGTGGGATCAAACACTGAATCTTGAAGCGCCCCTGGTGCTGATTTTGTGATCTGCCATCGACCTCTAGAAACAGTCATGTTAGGGTTGTGCAATGCACCACTTCTGTACGTAGTTATCAAGAGTTTATTCATAATCTTATTAAGTGTACTAAAATGCATATCATCGGATCTTTGACATTTCAAAATATCAACTCTCAAACTGGCACCCAGCTGTTTTGACACTGAGTGTGCGAGTGTCTGTCCTCTGGACAAAGGACAGACTGAAGTGTTTTACCACAAAAGAGTGTTTATATCACTGAACAGAGTGTGATTGAAAATCATGGGACCTAATGTGCTGGAGTGTACCTCTCTTTCATATGTTTTCTCCAAATCCCTTTGAGAGCTAAGTCCCACGTATGCTAAATGTTAAATCTGCAGAAGCTGGGGTGCTGGGTGCCATGTCTTCTCCTCCCCATTTCCTGTCTGTTTACTGTTAAATAAATGCCACTAAAGCCTCGGGATGTAGCCTCATGTAAATTTCAGCTGGACTTAAAACAGAACTCACAATTTCATCAAAGAGCTTCTGTTTTAGGTATCAGGTAAAATATGATACAAAAATTTATTTAACAATAAAATAAACATCCAACCACTTAATATGGAATTTGTTGATTTTTATCTACAATAGATTTATTCAAAAGTCCATAATAATAAGAAATAATAATAATTCAGATAAATAACAGATCAGTAAGCAAAATCCCTCAAAAATAATATAAGGTTATATTTGAATAACTCTTTTTTGTTTTGTCGGTGCAAAAAAGAAATGCCCCAAACATTCAATTAGTTTTAATCAGAATAATGTCCACAATAGGGTTTCATATCCTCAAAAAACACTGTCCTGAAAAATATTCCTCAGTTATAATCCAAAGTACCAATCCAAAATGAAAAATCCAAAACAGCAAAATCCCCATCTCCCACCCCCTAAAAATGAAGAAAAAATAGTGGTACCACCAAATATCTGTCAAAAAGAAAATAAATTCCAGACCAGATCTCAAAGGGAGTGTTTTTCTTCCCCCTTGGTGGCGTCTTCTTTCACTGGGCGGCATTTCCTGTGTGCAAAGCTCCAAACATGTTTCGAGAGTCACAATCCGTGACTGCCGTGTATGTCTTTTCTTTCATTTTTTGCTTGTTTTAAAAATCCATAAAGACAATCCTCTTGCTGCACAGATGTAATAGTGCATCTCTCTCTCCAGTTGTGTCGCTGCACGCCGAAGCTCATGTTCCTTTTTTATTTGCCCATCACAACCACACCTAAAACCAGCATGATGCTGCCCAAAACTCAGTTTTAAACGGTGGAAAACTTTGGTTGACTCAGCAATCAAGTAACTGAAACTGTCCTAAAAAAGTCTCACATATTTACCTTTAAATTTATTTATTCTGAAGAAAACAAAGATTATGGTTATGTTACACTGTTATCTGTCTTCCGGGTTTATGTCTTGCAAGTGTTGTGGAAATTTTCCTTTAACAAAGTGTGAGGGAAAACTGTTTGAATAACCAGACAAAAAATATATTCTTAATCTGTATTTATTCGAAGGCTTAACAGAGTTCGAAGTCTCTGCTCACTGATCGCAGTCAGGAGAAAGACCCTCGAGCAGAGCACAGCTTACAGTTTTATAGGGAGAGATTCATTCCATTCACATAGTTTGATAATCTACTTGGTTACAGAACAGACAGCAGACAGCAAGCACAAGTACGGTATCTTTTTCACCAGGGGAGCCATGAGAGATAAAGAAACAATCCAATGACTTCACTGTAATGCTAAGGCCAGTGAAACTAAACTGCTTCAGAAGTCTTTTTCATGATCTCATGCATTACACAAGAATCATAATACTGTTATGCATAGATTCAGCTAATGATCATAGTAACCTTAAATTTTCCTGCTGCACAAGTTAGTCAGCTAACTGTAGATGCATATCCAAACTGAGCAATACCACTGGTAACCAGTAGTGCTGTGTTGCATATTAGTTTACATGGAATCGGTGATGGAAGTGAGGAAGACTAAGACAATGACAGAAATCCCAGAACCTTTTCATCTACATGTATGCAACAGACCAACTCTGTCTACTGCAGTGCCTCTCTTTATGGGTCCAGATTTCCTCCACTGTCACCATGTCTGCTGCTGACTGAAACCTACTGCTGAACTATAAGGCTAACTCACAACTGACAACCATGTCAGCTCAACATAATCACTGAAAATATCAGAGCAAAACTAATTATTATATTAGCCTTGGTGATCAAAAAGAAAAAGAAATTTTCTACACAAGTTTGAGGAAAAGCTGAGAAAGATTTTACAGTTCTTGTTTTTGTTTTTCTTATTTATTGCTTGTGTGTTGCCTATAAATATTTTGTAGTTAGGTTATGATTAATAATAATGGTTACTATTACTCAATTAGTAGCTCATTGCAGTGCACCAGTCTAACCTGCTCTGTTCAGACAGCATAGATTGGTGAGGACCAACTTCTATTATTTATGTCACATATAGATTATGGGTTTTGTTTTATGCTGTCAGGCCCGACTGAAGCTGCTGCCACACAGAACTGGTCAGTTGAACATTGTAGGAGTGATCTACAACTTGACTTCATCTCACTTTGGGGAAGCCTTTTCAAACACTGAAGGTATGTTTCCACGTGTTTCCACCCAGGGTTGGTTGATTTAATACACAGCATTGTATTCTGGCACAGACTAGACATGTTAATGATCTTATCTCGAATAATTACATTATACTCCCAAAAACATGTTGTGTGTGGACTTTCTCCTGCATCAGGGCAGCAGACGTTGGACTCCATGATCATTCGTGGTAGACAAGACCTGAAGATCCAGGGCCCACGGCTTAACCTGACCAAAGAAGACAAGATGCAAGTTCGATATGGTACAGATCGACGTTTGGAGCCCATCATAACCCCTCCTATGCCCCTAATGGAGGTAACTGATTTGTCCTACTCTACTTCATATTGATGATTAAAATTATTATTTTACTGTAGTCATTTGTAAGAAAGCGTTATATTTGTTTAAAAAAATGCTTGGGACTGAAAACAGGTTTTGTTCTTTGGTTTCAATGTAGAGTATTTAATTATGCTGTATAATAATTGTAAAAAAATAATAAAGGTAACTACTTCACAGATTTTGCCTATCACGGGTTCTTTTTGGAACGCAACCCCCGTGAAAAATGAGGGTTCACTGTACTTAGTTTTTTATGAGCCTAGAAGGATTCTTACTCCTGGCAGATTTAGATGTACAATATTTTTTCTTCAGCTGAGGAGTTGGTGTCTGGAAGGAAAATGAGACAGGTTTCTCTCAAAAGCAAAGAAAATGATGTAATCTAATCTAAGAATCAGTTTTAAATGTATAGTATATCTCTGTGGATTTATGTTTTGTCAAGTAGTTTGAATGTACTGTAATTTATATAATTGTTTAAAATCACTCCAAGCTGCTGAATAGTACAAAACAATCTTAATGTGGGTGTGTGTGTGTCTGCAGGTTTTCTTCCTCCAGTTTCCCACTGCCCTGCTGTGTGGCGAGATCAGGAAAGCTTATGTGGAGTTCTGTAATGTCAGTGCAGTTGCGCTAAGTGGCCTTCGGGTGGCGTCCACACACCCTGATTTCTTCACATTTGGCAGCCAGAGCACAGCACCCTTCACACCTCCCAGCCCCCGCTCAGCAGAGAACTGCTCCGCCTATGTGACGTTTCCTGCCCCTCTCCAGCCAGTCTCCATGTCCTCTGAGACGTTGGTTTCTGCTCCTGCATGCAGTCAGCCCTCCGGGGTGACAGAGATCCCAATCCATGGCAACACACTGCAGCCAGGACAGTCGGTTCAGCTACCCCTCTGGCTCCGAGGACCAGACCAGGAAGGAGTTCACGAAATCAACTTCCTGTTCTACTATGAGAACACAGAGAAAAGACTCAAAATAAGGTGAAAGATGATTTTGAGGACTTATACACTCAAAATTAATCCTGTGTATATTGTTACTTTAATATAATTGTGAGCATTTTAGTGACATTTTGTTTATCTTAAGATAAATTAAATGAGTCT
>CAEGAG010009361.1:0-61661 GCA_903067065.1 Brachyrhaphis terrabensis | reverse complement strand
GGGGGGGGGGGGGGGGGGGGGGGGGGGGGGGGGGGGGGGGGGGGGGGGGGGGGGGGGGGGGGGGGGGGGGGGGTGCTTGTTTATAGAGAACAGCCAGGCAGTCCGTTCTCTTTTCCACTATCGGTCAGTTCACAAGTCCTGGTCCTAATCTCCCACGAGAACACACCTCTGTTTATGGGACAGCATGAGCCCTGCTAATACCAAACACACACACAGACACGCACACGCACACCCCGACATGCATACAGGCAAGCAGAGTTGATCTAGAGAGGAGCAGAGAGCCAGGATGAGTCACTACTGCCTACACAGGAAGCTGTACGTGAGAACTGGAGGGGGGGGGACGTATGAAAGTGAGCATGATAGTGTGGAAAGAGCAGAATGAGACAAGGGTGTGTGTGCTTTCTTTGTGTCCGATTGTCCGAAAACTGTTGATCAAAATCAACACAGACATCCAGAAAGCTCAACTGTGCTTCACAAAGAGAATCTGTGGTGATGCTTAAACCCAAACATATGGAATGGAAATTCTCCTCAGCATTAGTTGTTGCTAGATTTTGAGTGTGCAGGCATGGAGAGTGGTCAGAAGTTTACCTTCACGTGATGGTGCACTGCTTTGTTTGATGTCCTCACCACTGCACAGTCGTCTACTGTCTTCAAGCGGCAGAGCCCGTCACTTTGCTGCGAGCACGGGGCGCAGGGGAGGCTGGCCATCCGGTGCAGTGTGATGGGACGCCTTGTGGAGAGGAGAGCTGGGTGAATCGGGTCTGGTCCAGAGGAGAAGGACCCACCGAGGTCTGCTCTGTCGTCCCGTTTACTGACAGTTCTCATTGTGTTCGCTTGTCCCTTCAGGACTCTCCTCAGGCAGTTGGGACTTTGCAGCCGGATGCTGGCCACACGGGGGATGAAATTCCTCAGAGTGGATGATCCATGGGGAGATGGAGTCCTGGGATCAAGCTGAGCAAAATCAGAGTCTAGGCAAAGGTCCCTCTTTGAGGGCAGCATTCTTTCAGGGCGATCCTCCAAAGAGGTCAGAGAGTCGTTCCGCAGTGGGCTGTATTTGGTGCGTTTCAGCATACCTGCAGACGATTGAGAAAACTGTAAAGATACAAATAAGCAGAAAATGTCTTCTCATTAAATGTCTTTAAAAGAGACCCACCTGGTAGGAGTCCTGTCTGTGGTTTGAACTTGGGTTGGGTTCGCTCTCGCATAATCAGGGCACTGGAACACTGGAAGAAGGAAGAAAAGAGGGAGCTGATAACATTAATAACAACATTGAGAAAAGCAACAAAGTTCTGATTTTTAGATTTCTATGCCAATCAGCTGCTCTTTACAAATGTATCCCCGTGTTTGGGGGGAATCATCAGATCATCAGACGTGATTCCCACCATACATCACAGCAAATTCAACTCACCCTCACGGGTCTGGGGCTGTCCTGTGCAGATTACAATCCTGTCTGGTCTGCTGCAGTCATGCTGAGTAAAGTCTCAAACCTCCAGACTGAACACTTTCACAGTCAGTTTACCAGGCTTCCAGGGTTTTCTCTCTGAGGCATGGAGCAACTGAGCAGCTTTTATGAATGAACTCACTTTTTTTTTTTATGAATGAATGAGAGGCTCTGGCTCACTTCCTCTGTCTCTCTCTATGACGCTGCAGATGAATGTATGAATGAACCAGAGGAGAGATTGACAGACAGACCCTAAGGCACTGTTGCCCCTCCCTCACCGATAAACTACCATCCAATCACAGAAAGACAGGGTGACTCATGCTCTGCACTCTCACTCTCTCTCTCTCTCTCTGTCTCTCTCTCCTTCTCTTTCTTTCTCTCTCTCTCACACACACACACCCACGCACCCCCACACACCTACAGTCAGACTGAAGCAGAGCCAATAGAGTGCATTTGTCCCTCTCTATTAACATCACTTGCACCTTGGAGATGCTTTTAAAAGCGCATCATTAATGCATTACTATCTTGGCTTCCTCCCCTCAAAATGCTTCCTATCTGATTTCTGAATGAAATGAACTTTTTACCATCTGCTCTGCAGGAACATGGTCGGGCTGACTTGATCTCTGCGATAACAATAATAATAATAAAAAATTTCATAGTGTATCTAATGAAGGTATTATTCAAATGACCTGCATGAGCGCACAAGCGGAAAGGGATTAAATGAAACATTTGCATTTCCGTGTGATTCGGATCGGAGCGTTTATACCCGGTGCCAGTGTTGAGAGTATTTTACATAGAGAATTTGCTGCAGATTAAAAGATTGTCACTGTTCTATTTTTGAACTGTTTTCATGACATTTTAGTCCGGATGTAAGGAACACGGCACAGACCTTTACACAGGTCAAATAAAACCATGCAAACAAGAAAGAGAAAAACACACACAAAAACATACAAATATTGTAGTGATAATATAATACATTAAATATTAAGAACTTTATGTAGTGAGAAAAGTGTAAAAACTTTACTTACATTGTGTAAAAAGACACACACACCTGTTTTTGTTTTTCTTACTGTCCGAAGTTAAATTAGACCAAACTTCTCTTATTTTAGGTCAGATGGAATATCCAAAATTGCTTCTATTTGCTACGTCACAATAATGAAGAGATACATATATCACATATTTATTCATTAATGTATTCCAGATCAGAAAAATTACATACAAAAAAAGTATCATAAACAAGGAGGAAAAGCCATAGATGATGATCTTATGGCTTTGGAAATCTCTGACTGGTTAACTGGAGACACACCTGTGGATGTATTCTGTGGCCAAGAGATGGATGTGTTTAGTTGAAAAATGAGCAATGAACAGCTACTCAGCATGGAAGGAACCCATTGCTACAAACAGCATTAAAAAGCAATATTTCAGTTTACAGGTTTACATGTTCTGTGGTTTGATGAAACCAATGCAGAACTGTTTGGCCATTGCTACATCTGCAGGAAAAAGGGGGACGCTTGTAAGCCTTGAAACACCGTCCCAACTGTGAAGCATGGGGATGGCATCATCATGTTTTGGGGCTGCTTTGCGGCAGGAGGAACTGGTACACCTCATAAGATAGATGGCATCATGAGGAAAGGACATTATGTGCAAATGTTGAAGCAACGTGTTGAGACATCAGCCGGGAAGTTAAAGCTCAGGCGCAAATGTGTCTTCCAAAATAGACAATAGCTCTCAACATGCAGTCAAAGATGCTTGGTATGGCCATCAGGCAGGACAGATCTCGATGCTTTAGACAATTTGTGAGCAGATCTGAAGTCGTGTGTGAACGAGGCGGCCTACAAACCTGACTGAGTCACACCAGTTCTGTGAAGAGGAATGGGCCACAACTCCAGTTAAACAGGGAAACCCAGAATGTTTGACCCAAGTCTTACAGTTCAAAGATAATGCTACCATATACTGTAGAAATGCATGTAACCATATGATGAAGACATTAAGAAATAAATCTCACACATTCTTTCTTCCTTTATTCTGGTATTTAGCTAATAGAAATAGTTCTGGTAATTCTGCCAAGAGAAGCTTTGCCTCATTTAGATTAAGACAGGTAATTTTCTATGGTAATTCAGTCATTACCATTGCTAATTTTAGTTTATGTTGTTTGTTCTCTATTAGTTTCATTATTTATAGATTTACAAGAGAGCAAATTTCTCTGCATCACATTTCGCATATTACTTACATAATACTTACATATTACTGCCAGTAATATGTAAGTATTATGATGAGACCTATGACCTATGATCAGAATAAAAACAAACAGCATTGAAGCAGGTACAATGTAAAAGTCCCTGTGTTACGTATAACATGCTGTTTATTGAAGAATAGTTTCCACAAAGTAAACAAGATTTGCCCATGTTCAACAAGTAAAATAAAAAAATGTGCCTCAAAAAGCGCTGATTTGTGAAATACGTTGTAAAAACATATCTAAATTTCACTAATTTTAATATGGAATATCCCTCTAATCCTGTAGATTTGGAAAATACAAACAGGAAGCGTCCAGCCATTTACCTTTTTGAAGTAAATGCACTTCAAAAAATACATTTATGAACAATAAAATAGTGGCAATAAATAAACCAGTAACAAAATGTCAAATAAATATTTGTTTTGGGGAAAAAAAAGAAAGAAAAAAAAAGTAAAAAGGACGCATCAATTAATATGTGTCTGAAAATGTAAAATAAAAAATAAATATAAAAACACAAGCATGAACTTTACTGGAAATAAAATGAATGTTGTTAAATGAGTGGAGATATTTAAATGGGTAAATTATCGCAACTTAGCTGAAACGTCATTTAGACCTAAAAGGTGAATAACAGTGTTGGAAATAACTGTTTGAGGACACGATACAGTAAAATACTTTGTATATACTTTCGATTAATTTTAACAACAAATAAATAAACAGTTGCTAGACGACATTTGTGGCAGAGTAAAACAGTAAGTTCGTGTCTTTTTGTATGAAGTTTTGACTGGTAAGTTGTCAGAGCTTTTTCTCCACCTAGTGGTCATTTTGTAAAACTACACTACGACCATGTTAACCTAATGCTTAAACTGAGACCAAGTTTCTGTTAAAACAGCAGTGAAAACCATTAAAAATATAAACCTTTTATGCAACAGTCTATATTTTCCAAGGAAGAATGAGTGCATATATCTTTTAATAGATGTGCAAATCTGGTGGTGGATTTGGCAACTGTGATTACAGGAAGTGGTGGTATTACTTTTGGAAGGTATTGTATGTGTGCAAATCAATTGACTTGTAATTTTAACAAAAAATAAATAAATAAATGAATAAGAATGTGAGTTTTCAGTAAGGGGAACACTTTAATCCCACCTGGTTCTTTGGAATCAGCTGAAGACGTGATGAGCGGAAACGCTGGACAAAAACCTAACTAAAGCTCCAGAGTATTTGTGTTGAAGCTGCGAGCAAAAAAAATGAGGCGTCAGTCAAAATAATTTACCTAAACAATATTTTAATGATGTTAATCATCAGTCCATATAGGTTAAGAATTTTAACATGATTATGAGAAACAGCCTCCAACAGTGTCACAAGTGAAGTACAGTCAGAGGGAGACAATTTTAAATATCCATAGAAAGACAACACACTCAAAATAGAATTACTTCATTGAACCGTTTTTTTTTTGTTTTGTTTTTTTCTTTCTGTTTTTGTTGTTTGTTCACATTAGTTACAAGACTTTAACCGGTACTGTATTTACATAGTGCAAAAGAAGAAAGAAAAACACACACATTAGCTTTCAATTACCACATCAAAACACTTTGATGGAAGTCATGACACACACTCACACACACTCACTCAGCGTACCTTTAATTAAACCAGAAATACTTTCATTATTTCAAAGCATGAAGTATACAGACAACCCCCCCACACCCCCGCACAGGGCCTCACACGTTGCATTTACATCTCTTAATAGTCTGATTATTGATCAAATACCATTATCGAATTGGATTCCAACTGTTCACATGTTCAAAGTATTAAATGGCTTTAGAAACAGGATGATTGTGGGGGGTTTTTTAAATAGAAATCTGAATTTTGGTTTTTATTTTTATGCCTGTATTTACAGAAATAAGTCTATAAATTTGTGTTAGACTGGAACCTTCTTATCTTTACTGGTGCTTAAAGTTGGGTGAATAAAAAAAAAAAAAAAAAAAAAAAAAAAGCTTATTAAATCTGGAAGGGCTCCATTGTGATTCATTTCAGTGAAACAGAAATGGATATTAGGGGAACTATCAATGCGTTTTGGTTACCAGTAAACTGGTAAATTCCCAAATTTCATAGAGGGTAAAGTGGGCGTCTATTTACCCAAACACTTGTAAAATGCTTCTTTTTTTTTTTTTTTATGGAAAAATAAATCTCAAGTGTTTATAATAGAAGAGCTGTGTGGATGACAACCTCTTTCCCGTAGGGGGAAAATAAACACTTAAGAAAACAAATAAGGATCACTTTTCTTTCTTTTTTTTCTTTATGAAGCACACGTCAGGGATTTTACATTTCCAATTCATTGGAAAACCTCTAATACTTTCACACAAGGCAAGATCAATATGACAAACCATTAAATGCTTTAGTAGAACCACCAAGACAAGGTTATATTCACAAATCCTATTTTGCTTCTTAGAAGTAAAGTTATTCAAATAATCTAGGTACGGAATGAGACACTCGTTGTTTAGACGTTAAAAACACTCTGTGGAGACTGATGGATGGGAGGGAGGAGCCATTTTGGTTCCAACACAAAAGCCCCCCCCGACACTTTAGAAGCAGATGACAAAATCAAATAGGTAGTAAATGCAAATCTCTCCGCCCCTTGGTAAGCAAAAAATTAAAAAAAAAGAATGAACAGGAGAAAAACCCCCCCAAAAGAAACAACGTATTTAATATACAGGTAAAGCCAATAAAACAGCAAAGTGAATCGAACGCATGAGTCTGTAAAGCACACACACGCAGACAAAATATATGTAGAGCTGTAAACCTCTTCAGAGCTCTGGATGAAGAAATATTTCCCAAACTCCACGTCGCTCTCAACACTTGCTCCCAGAAAAAGTCTCTATAAAGAGTTCAGCTTCAGAGGTGAAGGGGAAAAAAAACAAATATCAAGTTTCCCCCCCCTCTGGATTCAAGTGTTGCAGGTTCTGGGTTGAAGAAGGGAGAGCATCCTTGTTGTAGTGTGAGGGTTGGTTTGGTCTGTGAGCTGGTCAGATCTTCTGCGACGTGTGTGAATGTTGGTCGACGGGTTGATTCCTGAGATAATGCCTGGTGTCAGGGGTCACACACGGAGGAGATGGAGGGATGAAGAGTGAGAGGGAGGACAGACGGGATGTGGAGAGGAAACACTGGAGTGGCTTCAAACTGAGGCTTTCTTAGTTTCCACCTGTTCTTTTTCCTCCACCTTCGGCTCCGCGACGTCTGCCGAGTCCAGGTTGTCCTCTTCGCCGCTCTGCCCCCTCTCCTCTTCATCCTCCTCCTCGTCCTCTTCCTCCTCCTCCTCTGTACTTTCTTGGCTTTTCCCAAGGTGCAGGTTTTCCAGGGTCTTTGACACCCAGGAATCGATGCGACTGCTCAGGGTGGGCACTTCGACAGAAATAGGTTCTGGAGTGTAGTCTTCCTCCTCCTCGTCCTCCTCCTCGGCCTCCTCCAACATCCCAGGGACCAGTGTGGAAGTGGTGGAGGTGATCGAGGAGGTCAGCGGCCCCCTGCAGCTCCCATCCAACGATCCCGTCTCCGTGCTCTGAGAGGCCAGCTCCAGCCGGTCGTCGGCCCGGACCTCGTCTCTCTCGCCGGGACCCTGCGTCGGGGGGGCTGTCCTGGGCTGGGGGGCAGTGGAGCCTGAAGGGACGCTGCTGCTGCTGCTGGTGGTGTTGGTGGTGATGGTGGTGATGGTGCTGGTGGCTGCTGACGTCTCACTGTTATTACTCGGGGAGGCTGCGGGAGCCGCGGGGCGACACGGCTCCGTCTCTATAGGCTCCGGCGCATCTGATGATTCCATCATGCTCCTCCAGTTTGTCTCTGAAGGAAAAAAAGAAATTTTTTTTGTTCAATTTTTTCAATTATTTATGTAGTTTTTAAACAGGAAAAGATAAAAACAAAAATAAATCAGGCCTGGCTCAGCGTAATTGCAATTTTACAGCAAGTTCCTGTTGTCTTGCTCTCCAGACACCCAACATCACACTATTATACACTACACACACACGCACGACAGGTTACAAAATAGAAGAAACACATTGTTTACGCAATGGGCACCTAATGGTGATTACAAAAGAAGGTGTGTAGATGGACTTTATACATTGTGGAATGTTATTCCATGCTTCAGTATAAACATAGAAAAATTGTCTATGGCTGTCACAAAATATTTAGAATTAGACATTAAACCGCACAAACCTATTAGAAAAACTGCAAATGTGCTAAACGTTAAAGTAACACTCAAGTTTTTAGGATATTTCCCCATTTCTGGGGATGAGAAGAGATGGGACTCCAGTTATAAACGCTGCAATAACCTCATTGTATCAGCAGGTGGCAATAGCGTTGAAAAGCACACCAACCAATTCAAGATGATTGAGAAAGTGTTCTCCATTTTTGTATAGTCTGTCCCAACCAAAAAGAAATGCATTCTTCCTGTCACCTTGTGAAGGAACACATTTCTCTCCTCTATTGGATTAGTTTTGGCTCTTCTGTGTGGATTTTGAAATTCAGAAGAATCTTCATCATTTCAGCATTATTAGTCTGACAGGGTGTTTGCCTGCTTCAGAAAGTTACATTTAAATCCTTTAAAAGATTTTTTAAGACTTCTATGAATGAAATGTAAGACCAACATGACACATTACCAGATCCATATTAAAAATTTTACTAAAAAAACATTTTATTGTCACCAATTCTTCACGGGAATGACCGAAAATAAAACTTGACTAAATTAAATTTAAGACCTCGGACGAAAATCTCGTTGTTTTTAAGACCTTTTAAGTTATTAAATTCAGATTTTTCAAAATGTAGCCTGTTTTTTAAATACATTTTAAGACCCCATGGCAACCCTGCTCTGACAGACACTCAGATTTTCTGCAAAACTCTAAAATGTGAACAAATATCTAGCTAAAGAGAAGTCCGCTCTCATTCTTTTCTCTCTAGACAAGAGAAAAAGTTAGCATAAAATTCAAACATAACCCAAAAGCCAGACATGAAACATGAGCTCACCATACTCCTTTTCATTGACCTCTGAGATGGGCTCAGAGAAAATGGAGCAGAAAGAGATGGCGGAGGCAGCTGAGTGGTTGCGTGAGTGGCCCATGTGATGTGGGACCTTCTTGTCATTTTTCAGAGCCTCCTCGGCCTGCTCCTGCTCCAGAGCAGACACCATGTCCTTGTAGGCCTTCCTCGCCTCTTCTGTCAGTGACACCAGGCGATTGAAGAGACCCTGAGAGAAAGAAAAAAAAAAGTAAGACAAATAAGAAAGTCATCACAAATAATCCTGTTTCCAGGGTCCTTGAAGATTTTTTTTAGCCCAGAATAATATTGCAAGAGAAACTTTGAGAAATGAAGGATTTTAGAGTGATAGCGATGCTGTACCTCGGCCCCAGAGAAGTTAAAAATTCCCACAACGCTAACAGGCACCAGCTTGTTGACGCAGCGTCCAAGAGCTTTCCTCCCCAAGGCAAACACAAATGGGATCTCTTGCTCTCTTGCCATGGCAATCACATTATACAACGCTTCATCCAAACCACCTGCAACACATAAAACAGTTGGAACCTCAAATAGCCTCAACAACAGGGTGCAACAACACAGTAATTTGGCTTAGGAGCATTCGGTACCTATTACACTGCTGGATTTGGGATCCCTTTGCATGCGACCAATTATTCACACACCTGGTGTTAGAATTATTTCATGACTTTTCTAGTTATGATTTTTGGACTAAGAGGGAATTTCTCTCTATAAACATCCACATCATTGCAGCCTAGCTAGCATTCAGTCACATTAAAAGGATTTTCTTCTGTTAAAAACGTTAACAGATGAAAACGACCCTCAAATTATTGACTGAATTTATCCCTTTTGCTTTTTTTGAGCGTCCTACACATCCCGACTCTCACCTTTAGCTTGGATCTTCTCGCAGTTGGGAGAAATGATGACACACTTGATCTTGTGCAGCTTCATGTGCTTGGTGACCTCTCTGAGACCCATGACCAGCCGACGTTTAGATTTGGCTTTGGTGGGATCTTTCTGGTAGACCCGCTCCTGGAAGCGAACCAGCTCCTGCAGCAGCAGAGTCACGCTCTCATCGATCTCCTTACTCAGAACTTGGTTACAGTATCTACAATGAGAGGGGTGGGGGGGGTGAAAGGTTATAGGTCGTTGTTATGTTAGTGGTAACTACTGATGCCTCAAATAGCACCATAAAGGACAAAGCTGCCTAAGATAATCTCAGTATTTTAGGCCGACATATAATTCAAGAGTCGATCTTTGAACTTTTTAACAAAACAAATATTTTCCTCCAAACTGGTGCCTGGCTGCAGACCCCAGCGGTGCATGAGATCACATCATGCACCGCTAAGTCAGCTAAGTTTAGCGCTATCTGATCAAGTGTCAAATCTAACATGGCGGATGGATCAAAGCTCCTGCGTCAAATGAGCAGAGTCATAAAAGGTTTCACTCTAAAGTTAGACAAACTTTCTGTCTGGTTTCCTTTTCAATGAATGTCTATTTATGGAAACATTTTGTGGCATGCTAGTCTAGCTCTGCACCTGCGTGTGCTAATGAGCCGACTCAGCCAACCAAGCCCACTTTACTTCAGGCTGCTTCAATCACATTTTACTGTGACAATAATGTTGATTTCTAAATGAATGCGTTTTAAATAAGACACACTTGTAAATGGAGATTCTAAATACAAGTCATCTGGAAGTTTTTCTTTGGAGATGCAATCATGACTGAATAGAAGTTTAATGCCATTTTCATCAATATTCTGAAAACCTATAAAAATTAAATAAAGAAATAGCTTTATAGTACATATTTATGTTTTGCTACAGGCATCTTTATACACACTTTAAATGGCTAATATATGCTAACATTTCATTTTGATTTATCATTAACTTTTGTCTTTGTTCATTTTTTTCATAATTAATAAAAGTTAATTTTGTTAAAGTTTTGTTTGTTAATTACCAAGGGTTTAATTTTTTATTTTTTTTTTACAATTAACAGAAGGCACTTGTGACAAAAGCTGTCGTGATAGTGACTAATAAAGTGCAAAGAGAAACAATAGTTTTAGACTTAAGCAAATTAGCTGCTAAAATAGCTTAAGAAACATCCTCGTGCTTTTACGTTACGCTTTCAAGCCAAACTGTGGCCGACTTTTGCAGCTGGTAAAGAAAGCTCACACAGCTGCTCAAAGCAACCCACAAAGCTAACTGCGTATCTTTGCTGCAATTCATTTTCAGAATGAATTGCCATTTTCAGACAGAAGAAATGCCTTCAGCCTTATGGTAAAGCACAAAAGATAAAAAAAAAAAATATCAGAAATATTCATCAAAAGGTCAACATGGTGTGATGTGAGGATACAGCGTCCTGGCAACTGAATCTCAAGAGGAGGAGCTTTGGCCACAGAGGCCTTTTGGAGACTTTAAAAGAAAAAGAAACAGACAGCTAGAAAGCGGTGGGTTGGGACAAAGGGCCTTTAAGTGAGAGCATGGAGGAACAAAGCTGTGTTTGAGACGTCAGGCATCCAGTTTTGCTAAGTGCTAGACATTTGTGCCACACTCTACAATTCTTTATTGTCCTTTCCCACCCATTAAAGCCACCCATTGCTTCTCACAGCCAAGGTGGTTTTGGAGTGGGACACAGATTTGCTGAACCAACAAATTCTGCCCCCTGCATAGTGAATACTTCCAGACATCCAAATACCAGAGATTGCTAATAACATTTCCACGTGGGGTCGGAGCGGGCACTCACTCTCTGAAACGCCGGCTGTGGATCTTGGTGACGGCGTTCGAAGCCATCGGGCTGCCGATTCCGGAGCTGGCAGGAGAACCCTGCGACACCGGAGTGATGCTGTATGGGGAGTTCTGGCTGGCCGGGGACAGCGAGCCGTCACTGGGGACGCTCAAGCCGGTTTCTGTCACACAAACCACCAGCAGAAAACGCTTTATTAAAAACATTTCAACTTAAAAAACTCATGCTAACAGCCCTAAAAAAAGAATTAAACCCTACTGAAACCTCTATTGAACTTTCAAACCAATATTAGAGAATTAGATGGGTTTATGGCAATAGTTGCATGTAATTCACAATATATTAATCACATTTTTGGGATTTCTCCAAATTATTCTTTCTATGATGCAGTATCAACGCAGTAAAGTCTGCAGCATTTAGTCGAAGAGCAAGTTCCCACAGAAGGAGAATAATCTGTGTATTGATGAGCTCACCTTCCTGGGACGCCGGCTCACGCGACAAATCATCGGTAAACTGGAGGCACTCGTCTCCCTGCTCGTCAGGGCCTGCAGAGTCTTGCTCTGCACATGACTTTCCTTTCTTCCCCTCACGCTCTTTTAAGATAATCTAGAAAACGCAAAGGAGGGAAAGGAGAAGACTGTCAACGTATAATTCCACAAGAAACAAAAACAAAGAAAAACAAGTTTTTATTTCTTTAAGCAGCTGCAGATTGTTAAGTTTAATTTGCTAACTTTTTTAAGGGCAGTAGGGCGTTTCACTTTGGGAACTTCTCTTTCCTTCCCCCTCTTTACTCGCGGTGCAGTGGAATCCAGAGCGTTGTGTGGGGCCGAGAGAGCTTGCTGGTGACCCCTCAACATGGACGGCACACTGCTGGAGCCCGAGCTGTGGAATGGAGTGGTCGTTCCAACTGGGAAGAGGAAGAGAAAGGAAACACTCCACCAGTTATTCTAAAATAAGGGCATCATGTGGTAAAATACAAGATTAAGCCATTGACTTTATGTCATGTTTTTATTGAAGTGTTTCCTCTGCAAATACAACAAATACCTGTAAAAGATAGTGGCTTTGTGTTTGTGAGTTGTCTGGCCTTCATAGCCTGCTGTTGTTTTTCCAAAGCAGCCAACATGTCTCCCAAGTCGAGCTCAACCGAGGTTTTACTCTTCTTCCCCGCTGCTTTGGTGAACGCTTCCTGCAAGAACACATGCTAAACCAATTAGAGGCCGCAGAGGAACAAAAATATTATTGCACGTGCGGCACAGTGGATCAGAATGTTTTGTCCATACCTGTAATTTCTTCTGCTCCATGCTGATTTCAGAATACTCCTGGGCGGTGGCCAGGGCCGCTGCAAGAGCCTTCTTCCTCTGACTCTTCGCCCTCTTGGGAACGGAGGTAGTGATGGGAATGGGTGTCTGCACAATGTTGATTGGAGAGTTTTCTGGTAGGTCATCCAGCTGCAATGCGTAACCATGATGATCTTAGTCAGAAACGCTTTTGTTGCTACTGAGCAGAGACGTTGGGCACACCAACTCCAGAGCTTTAACTCTGAAGACGACTGAAAAGCAGAAGGCTTTCTCCAACATGATGAAGACTCATCAAAGGCAGTTTTGGTCCATGAGATATTTGACTGTAAACCTACAGATATGTAGACATTTCTCTCACCAGATTTTTCGGCAGTTTAGGTTGTGTGTGCATCTGAGCCAGAGCAAGCTCAGGTTTGATGCTGCGTTGGACAGATCCTCCAGCTGCAAGATCTGGAAACTCATCCTCATCCTAGAAAACACGCGGAGGTCGTATTAGTTTAGCTATTTTTGAAAGACGGAGGCTGAAATGCCTTTGTCTTGGTAAAATTCTCACAGAAACAGACCAATGCTTCATCTAACCTCAAAGTAAAGCGGCTCTGGAGTGAGATCCCCACCAGTGACAACTGCTGACTGGACTATTTGCTCTGACTGGTTGGATGTTAAATGTCCCGAGTAACCATTATGGAAATCCTGAAGGGAAAACAGTAATTCAAGTAAAATAAAAGGTTTACCCATCACTAATTGTGGATCTACTCTGGTAAGAAGGGCATGATAGGAAAGGAAGTTAAGCCGATATAAAACTACACTCATAACCTTCGTTGTTTAATTTAGATGGCGTGTAAAAACTTTACTTGTGGCAAATTTCTCTGTTCAGGAATTTTCCTCTGATCGGCTCGGTGGAACTGGCCATTTCGGTCCCTCCAGTACTTCGGAGTGGCCTGAGATGCTACATTTATCCAAGTACCTGCTGGCAAATAAAAGAAAATGTTAAAGTATAAGAAAAAATACCATTTAGCAGTGAGGTATTATTTCTACATTATTTTTTAAAAATCTGAGAGACTAAACTTACCTGTCACCACACCAGTTTCCACTCCCTAGGAAAACAAAGACATAAAAGAATTTGATATGATGAGCATTTAAAAGGTTAAAATAATTTCAGGTATAATTAAAAAAAAATTTATAAGATGATCTGTGGGAATAAAAATATTAAGCCACCTGATGTCTTGGTTATCAATAGCTATTTTCTAGAATATTTTGTTAAACATCTGCATTTTTAAAGCAAATTTTAAAGCAAGATCTGCCAACGCGGACGTTCATGTTGTCTTCCTTTGGAGATGACGATGCAACGCGTCCTAATCACACACATACTCACCTAAAACTACCTCTCTTATTTGCTTAATTTAATATTTCAATAATCCAGGAGAGTTGTAGATGTTCTCACATGTGTGCCTCAGAACATAAACAGTTTGAAGATTTTAATATTTTGAAGAATTTACTCCCTCCTTTACCACAGGACGCTTTAAGCACACTGTGTTAAACTTTATTAATGTTAAAGCTAAGAGACAATTTGAGTCATAGGTAAATTTAAACCGGTATGATCGCAGTAACATAAAACTCAGCAACACACCAGGATCCACAGGTCTGGGTTAAAGGACGGAGGTAAAAAAACAAACAAAAAAAACCAAACTAATCAGTTCTGTATAAACGTCTAGGTGTTTTTGGATCTTCGGCTAAGCACAGAAAACTCAACATACCATGGGCGCAGCAGTGTTCTCTGGAGTTCGCTGTGTCACTCCAGTGGCCTGGTTGTGTTTGGGACTACAGTAGCCGCTGTCGCTGTCGATATCTGCCTCGCTGGCGCCCTGCTCGTTGTAGCCTTCAGCCGGGTGCGAAGCCCGTCTTCTCTTTGTTCGGTTTTTCCACATCTGTGGACTAACCTGCTCAGAGGCACAACGCCCCGCCATTTCACCTGGGAAGTCTGAGGGGGACGGAAAAAAAAGATAAGCATGTACTTTTCATTAAGAGACAGACCCTGTGGGCGTGCCATGGTGGCACTTTTCCCGCAGAGCAAAATTCAAGCACTTTTCAAGCATTTTCAAGGTAGCTTTCAAATTTTTACACCACAACAGAGAGGTTCGATTCACTAAGATATAATTTATTACTTTTATTAATACAATCTTATTATAGTATTCTATAATGTATGGACATAGTAAACAAAAGTCTCTCACACACCCTATACACTTGACTGGTCCAAGATCGAAACACAAATTTAG
Organism: Brachyrhaphis terrabensis; assembly: GCA_903067065.1. Lineage (NCBI taxonomy): Eukaryota > Metazoa > Chordata > Actinopteri > Cyprinodontiformes > Poeciliidae > Brachyrhaphis > Brachyrhaphis terrabensis. The sequence continues at coordinate 46,670 of CAEGAG010009361.1, read as the reverse complement.
CAAAAACTATAAATAAATAAAAATCAATAATATTGCTTAATGTAATGTAAAATAAGCCGACCTTTATTTCAATTATACGGATCAATAAGTCATTGAGCTATTAGAAATAATAAATATTTATTACACTGAAATAATCCAAACAAATCGTGTCAAAATTTAACCTTCCTGTTAAAGAAAGAAGTAACAAAAATATATCTGAAAATATTCTACGTTTTCTGGCATTTAGCTAATAGGAATAATTTTGGTAATTCTCTAAGCAAGAGAGAAAAAAATGGTTGTGTCCTTTTATTGGGTGTATGAAAATTTCCACTGTAAATAAAGTTTTCTAAATTTAGGCTTTTAATCAAATGTTAGATTGCACTAAGACCTTTCAATGACTTTACACAGAAATCAAGCACTTCCCAAACCTTGAAAACACCCAATTGTTTGTCCCGCCTGTCTCTGTGTTGAGCGTTTTCAACGATTTCTAGCGCCCGTACAAACGCTGCATTCAGAAAACCCCAGCTAAGATAAGCTATTCAGATAAGGTCACTCTCCCAGCAGAGACTTGATTGGTGACATCATCCGCTGCACACTTGTTTCCATCTCACACTGGAATCTCAGCATTCCAGTTCTTCTCAAGGTTAAGCCGAAGCATCGTCAACATCAACAATAGCAGTAAGAGGAATACCAGACACTGCTCTTACTGTTATTGTGTCCTTAGCAGCTGACAGGAAAAGCGCCTTGTCATGATGTAAAAAGCAGCAATCTTTTAATAACCCTGGAATGTGGTCGTCGCACGCTTCAATCAGCAAGAGGACTGAAGACTAACCCTGGGCTCACATGAGATTCTCACGAACAGCATGATAACCGTCAGGAAAAATACAACACAGGTAAATCAAGCTTTTATAAGCTGGTTATAAAGTCCGGTTATCTGCTCATGTAGCCAGCTTACGTTTAGCTGCTTAACAAATAAGTTAAGCTGGTCAACGTTAGCTTTACATAAACTTTAATAAACAGTTATGGGCAGTGCTCCTTTAGTTACCACCCAGTGACTGCCTGTGTTTCCAAACAGCTGAATTTGTCATTTTTCTCACCAAGGGAAATGTGTAATCCCTCCTCCTGCCAGCTGACAGGTAGTGCACAGCAACAGTCTGCATTCTGGACTGAAATGCACTTTGTATGTACTGGATGACATAATTCGGGGTAGGATTTAGTAAGCATTTGCTTCTCCCTACTCCCTTTAGAACCAGATATGAATATTTTGTACGTTTGATTATTTGTGTTATCTCCTCATTTTATTTCTCTCTGACATTTTACATGTTTGAAATAAATAAAGAGAAGTTGAGGTGGCGTGAGATCACGGTGCTGGACTTGGTGTGTCCAACCAACATCTCTGCTGCATTAGTGATATTCAAACTAGCATTTACAGCAAAGCCTCCAAAACATAAAAACAGTTGAATTCTACAATATGTGTAATTATTGTCATATTGTTCTTACCGGTCTGTTGAGCTGCGTCCACCAACATAACAGTCTTGGTCCGACCGTCAGGCGTTAATGTGCACACCTCCTTTTGCACGGCAACGTTTCTAGTTGGGGGCCGACGACCTCTTGCAGCCTGGCAAATACCTAAATGTGGCTGCTGGAGGAAGTGGAAAATAGATGTTAATCATCCGTTAAAGCTACAACAAAATGGCCTCAATGCAGCAACAGAGTGAGTGGAAAAACCTTGTTGAAGCTCCACACCTTAGTAAGAACATTCGATCGGGGAATGCCCCTCCCTCTCTGGCCGGCCATTCCATACGTAGGCCCCAGCGGCAGAGGCCTTTCACCGACATCCGCTGACACAGGACTGACCACCCCGGCTTGCACTGGACCGGCGTACGTCCCAGGGAAGGGCTGGTAGAAGCCCATCACAGGAGGGCACGGTGCAGGCATGATCTGGTAGTAAGCGTAGTCGTTGGAGACGGGAGGCTGTGGGGAAGACAAGATGGGGTAGGCCAGGTATGGACCTCCAGGGCTGGGGTTAGGCTGCGGCCAGCGCAGCTCCCCTCCATTGTACATAGGATGCTGCCTGTAAAGAAGCAGACAGTGAATGTCCTATTTGTGATTTCACTAAAGACGCAAAACTGAATTAACTCAAGTCCAGGCTGAACAAGGCCCAGATTCCTTTAACCGGAGGAGTTAACATGCATGATGTTTTTATGTGTGGTTTTCTCCAAGCATGCAAACAGTACAGGCAAATGCTGATAAAGATCAACGTGACATTTCCACAGCCCCAGCGTACTATAGTGGGCATTTCCTTGCATTCAAATAGTGGGAAAGGAAACAAAGAAACGGATGCGTGCAGGATACAGACGATCAGTGTGGACAAAGGAAGCGTCGGTGGAAACATTACAGTTTATTTTGGTTCAAAATAAACACCAAAACTGGCGAGGCGTCCAGTTCTAATTAAGGCATTTTGGAGAACAGAGGAATCTGGTGGTTCTGAATAAGTAAGATGTTTAAAAAATATTATAATAATTCTGTTGTGAAACATAACATGGGGGACACAATGTTCTGCTTTTATAGCAGCAAACCACATTGTGAGAAAACATTAAATCCAATTGTCTTAGGTCAGCCATTTTAGGGCTTATAGAGTTTGGACATCAAATAATAAAAAGGAAATGCATGTTCTGGTGCTTTTTCACCCCCACAGCAAAAGCAGCACGGTACCTGTTGGGTTGGTTTTCCTGGACGAAAGGGTAGCAGGTGATGAGGTAGCTGGGTATGGGTGCGGCCTCCACCCCTCCACTGCCTCCTCCTATGCCGACGCCTCCTCCTCCGCCGCCACCCGCCTCGCCGGAGAGACTCATGCTGACCAGTGATCCTTCAAAACCTTTCCTCTGTGGGATAAATGGTTCCACTTCAGGTGAAAGCTTCACATCCTGCACAGACGCAAACGAGCAACCATTACTGCCGCACGACGAGCGAAGTCGAGTAATCGCCAGCTGCCAAGATGCATCTGAGAAACAAACAGCTGTAAACAGCAGAGATCCGCTAGTCAAATTGCTGTCGGGATATCGGCGAACGGCTTGAAGAGGAGGGCTCGTTTTCTTGGCAGCACCCAACTCTAGAGAGGTTATGGCCTCCTGTCACATTTGCCAGTCATGGGCTAAAGTAATAAACCTCGACAACAAAAAGGTGAACACCTAATTTACAAAAGTCTGAAGGCAGTCCTCAAATATTTACACTTGGAGCCTCTTTTAGGAGTTATTCTTTCAAAACTGGGTCAAGCATTAGATTCCCAAACTTTCTGGCTGTATTTCAAAGTTCTCAGTCCTTTATTTTTTTATTATCATTGTAGTTTAGTAACATACATATTTAGTATTTTTTAATAAATATACAAATAATCATTATGTTTGCCAGTCTAAACTAAAAGACCACCAATCCAGATATTACTAACCTTGGTTGCAAAAGAAATAAAAATGTGTTAAAAATTATTTGATCTTATTTGATAGTAGATCAAATAACCATTATATTAATTTATTATTTTATATCTGTCAACCCTGATCAGTGGTGAGGAAATTATCAATTAAGTTTATAAAAAACTTAAAACACATTGAAAATATTATGAACAAAAGTAAGTGAAGAAAATCTGTAATGGCTGAATGACCATACAGAACTAGGCTCCTTAAACATTTAAATTCAATAAAATTAAGAATTAAACACTTTGCTCTGTAATTAATTTAAGACTTAAGCTTTAAGTCTTTTCATTTAAATTTTTTTAGAGACAAGAAAATTGTTTCTCCAAAGGCAGCTTACATAATAACACTGCACGTCAGAGATAATCAGTCCACGCACCCTTAGGTTTATAACTTTAGTGTGTCGAGCTGATCACATCTGGAGGTATATTTACTCTTAGCGATGCTGTAACTTTACAACCCTACTTGTCATTAACCATAAAAAAGTCACATGATACAAGGGTCACAATTTCTTTTTTCCATTATGACATAATACTTGTTTTTTTTCCCATGACGCATCACAGACAAAAGTTCAAACCAAAACTAAAAAAAAAATCCCTAAAAACAACACAGAGGGGGAAATTCTGGCTTTAGGTTCCACTTCAAAAATATTCTTAGAAAACTCTTATCCAACCTACATTAATCACATCTACTTTTTTTCACAAAAAAGTAATTATTTTATAAGAGGTGAATGAAATACTCTCTAATCTCTAAAACATAACATTGAGAGTGATAAATGCCAACTCTATAATCATTTTTCCTTCTTCTCAGAATCGTAAGACCCTGTTTTAGACTGACGTGCTAACTCCAACATGACGTCGCCTTTGCTGTAAAAAGTTAATGACCGGTCACAGCAAGAAAAAAGATAAATACTTTGAATGCTCTTCTTAATTATAGCTGTTACTTAGAAAACAGAATCAGCTCATGACAACATTGGCAGGTCGAAGCTTTATAAGAACAAACGCTGGGAAAATGGGCCACACAATTCTGATTGATGCATCGCTACATTATAATTAAGGGTAATTGTAAACATGCATTCAACATGCTCCTAAAACTGAATTACCTCGTTAAGAGAAGTTGGTTTGCTTTATTTCTGTAATTATTTTTAAACTCTTGCAAAATAAATTGAAGAACGAAAAAAAAAAAAAAAACATCTAATTACACCAACTAATCATTACCTTCGCCAGCGAGGCGAAAAGACCATCAATCCAGATTTTAGTAAACTTAGTAGGAAAATTAGCTGCTATTTTTTACTTTATCTTTTCTTTTTTTTTTTTTCCTTTTATCCTTGAAGCGTTTTCTCTCTGAGCACTTCAGTTAATGACAAGCCTTTAATTAACAGACATTACAAAGTATTCACTTGATCCAAAATCAACCAAAGCAATGGTTTTGACATCTGGAAGCATCATTTGTTATCTCCTAACACCCTTTGCTCTACAACGTGGTGGCACTTTTTGTCAAACTGTAATTTGACATTTTGCAAAGAAAGAAGAGGTGACAGGGTTCAGCGTACAAAGATGTCCCCTCTCTCTGAAACCGTGGTTGTGGTGGATGAATGGAGTGTCAGTGCAGCCACTGGATGTTGCACAGACCACTATTGTCTCCCACTGCTGGTGTTTGTGGGTTGGTTTCTTCACTTTCCCTTAGGTGACTCTGAGACCTCAACCCGACCAGTGAAGATAGAAGTCTACCAGCTCACTCAAGAGGCCCAAATTTTGTTTAAAAATAGAGATTTCTTTTTTTAAGCTTTTCAAAACCAACATAAGCGGTTGGTTTCTAAAGCCTTCTAGATTTGAAGACTTTAGATTTTAGTCTTCAAATCTAAAGTGATGTGGCCACAAAGTTTAACAGTGCAGTAACTCTGGACTTGTGCGATCTTATACTGTTGCTGATAGTGTGCCGTTATAGGATTAAGTGTGACAGGATAAGGCAGGCACTGCATCATGGGATTAGCTAATTATCCAAAAGGACGCAACATGGACTTCTCATGTTAATTCTGAAAAACAAAAAAAACAACAAAAAAAACAACACAGGGGGTAGACAAGCATGACCATAGAGAGATATGTAGAGATAAAACAGAGGATTCATCTTTCTGTTCGACCATGGGTGGATCAGTGCGTATGTGTTAGTTAGAGGGAGGGTCGCTGAGAAAAGCTGCGATTGTTAAAAAGGACAATGAGGTCAGATCCAGATGTGCATCCATTTGGGATGACAGAACCAAGCTAAAAGGACCGGGCTTCTCTGATCTCACTGTTTGTCTAAGCATTCTGAAACCATGGGAGAGTATCTGATTCTATACTGAAATTGAGCTATGTGGTTGCAACACAGCACACTACAACTTTGTAGACATTTTTTTAGTTTTTTTACAAAAAGAGCTGACATCTACCATGGCATTGTTACAGCAGTTAGGTTTTTAGGGCAGGATTAAATATAGTAGATTACTTCCTTAAGTGCTTAAATCGCCTAGTGCCACAGTATCTATGAGTCCTGTTTGCTTCTTGTAATCCAGGCTGCTTTCTGAGATCATTGTGCCACAGGTTATTAGGGTTTGGAGATTAAATCTCTACATGTCATTACTGTTATGGTGCTGTTTTAACAAATCTAAGAATCCTTAATCCTAATGTCTGCAGACAACGTCAGAGGCACTAATGTGTTTACTGCTTAATTCACTAAAGTCAGCCATTTATATAAGACGTGAAAGTCCATTTAGCATGACTCGTTTGACCAGCTCTGAGTCATGCGGCACTGCTATGTAATGCTTTTAGTGGCAGGTTAAATTGAAGTTTTGGCTTTTAAAAAGGGAGGACAAAATCAGATCGCAACCAAAGTGAACTTTCTGCATAGCTGAGAGCTGCAAAGGAATGACAGATATGCAGAAGAACCAGACCGTCCTCTCCTGATGGTCCACGCACTGAAACGTCTCCGCCTCTCGTGACAACAACACTCATGCATACACTCCTTTCTGACTGAAACCTCCCAGATCTGATCTGTTTACATCCAAAAACTGATACAAAAGTAAAAATATATATATATACATAACGAGGTTACACCAAAAGGCAGCCGCGTCTTATGACAGCTGAGAGATATTAAGTTAGCTTCTGCTAGCCCACGACGCAAGCCTGCAACCACGGCGGAATAAAACGCAAAGGAATGCGGTTAATATTATCACTGGTGGTTTGGTGACATAAACCAAACACAGTCAGTGGCTAAATAATAATAATATGGCGTTGCGGGTTTGTAAGATACCATTAATGCTGTTTTCAGGTTAGCTTATTTAGCTGTCGCAAAAAAAAAACACCAAAACCTATCTCTCGGCTAGTATCGAATAAGATTCAAGAGGGCATTTGAACGCAACAAAAAGTGACGACGCAGTTGTTATTAACAACAACAGTGGTTGTTTTTTGGGCAACTGCAAAAAAAAGGTCCAAATTTCGGCCTCGATAATCCAAACTAACGTTGCCCCGTTTCTTCCCACAGGCTAAAGCGTTAGCTGAACCAATCAAAAACAGAGCAAAATAAAACGTACCTTAATGTCACCAGCGTCCATGTCAGTCACCGACTCCGCCACAGATCGTCATTGATCACTATGTGGACACTGTCAGGACGGAGCCCATTTTAGTTTCTTCATTGTAAATAATATCAACCGCTAAAGCCTGAGAGCGACTCGCCGTTCACACGAGCTCCACCGTTAACTGTTGCTGCTGCGTCAGCTGCGAGCGTGAAGCGCTGTCTGGCTACAAAGGGAAAACTGCTGTCGATGAGGAAATGGGAGGGGCTCAGCATCATTTCCCAGCCGGCGAGTCACATAGGGAGCCCGCTCGGCGGAGTTTGCGCTTCAATTCAAGCTGTGTGTGACATGCAGGATTTTAACCTACTAGTACACATTGCAACCCGCTTACATTCAACGATAACACTCACACTTTAAGACAGACATAAACATAACACGGTTGTTTGGATGCCGTGAACTATCTAACATTTTTCAAACTTAATACACTTAGTTACGCAATATCCTATGCAGTACATTTGTCAACAGTTAATGACGTGTTTATCCACATTCGAACAGACTGGTGTTGCATAACGTCACAAACACATTTCTGCGCCAGGAGAAGGATACCACCTAACAGATAAACTCCCCCCTCGCCGTTTGTCATCACTCCCACCCAAATCGTTCGGCGGCTAACTGTGAAGGAATGGGCCCAGTTATCTGAAACGGAAGCTGTCAAACTTCGGGTATATCAGAATTATAAAAAATAATTCAGACCTCGCACCGTTTACAGTCATTAAGATGTTTCAATTTGTATTCCATTTTCAGAAGTACTAATGCTTTCGAAGGCTTTAAGACTAGTTAATACGTAACATAGCTATGTAGCTGTGTAGTAAAAGACCGCATAAAAAAAAGTTTTGTGTTGTAAGATAAAAACACAACATGAAGTTAGATATATAAATTCTAATTTCAACTATGCCTTATTAAGATAAAAATGTTTTAAGAGTCAATATCTCATTCGTAATTCCACATTTATCTTAGGGCACATTTAAACCTTACTGCTACCTGAAAGAAGCTCAGACCTTTTATAGTGCCGAGAGAAATCAAGTTTATTAACAACAGGCAACAGTATACATTAAAATGTTGTGTACAGACTTTCATACACATTTGAACTTTTTATACAACCAAGATATTTGTCTGCTGCACCTGAAAGACACGGCCAATCAACATAAAAAACAAAAAACAACAAAACAAAAAAAAAACAGGAGTCTGTGAATTTCCTCTCATCAGAACAGAAAGAAACATGTTCCTGGGGTTCATGGAGTCCTCGTGAAACTGATGCATTCTCAAAACACGAGCTGTGTATCTCATCTGAGCAGATTTACTCGTAGAAGCACATAAGCATACATTATGGATGTATTCAAACATGCCATTTTCCTTTGTCTCTTTATTCGATATGCCATCATGTGAGCTTGCTAACAATGGCTTGGTTCAAGGAGTTCAGCTGATTTGTCCATTTGTCTAACGCTGTGTAGCGAGCGCCTCCTCTTTTCTGGTAATCCAGTTCTAGAAGCTGGTTGACCTGGTCGATTCGTCCATGGATCGTGCTGTGGAAAACCAAAAAAAAGGGCATTTATTGTGGACACAATTCAAATCTGTAACGTCTTTATTATTTAAAGATTAATGTTTAGTTCATTTACAGGCAGGGAGATCAGGTAAACTGATCACAAATACAACAAATGACAAGAAATTAGTTGGCATAAACAAAAGGAAAGTTACATTAAACAGGTGGTTTCACTTCCTACTGTCTCAGTTATGGTTCATTTTTACAAGTGAAACATTACAGCTTGAATATGACGCTGTATGATGATGCTGAAAGGGTTCATATGGTCTGCAACACTGCTTGCATAATTAGCACAGATCAATATAACATGCACACGAATGGCAGAAAAGAACCTTGTACATAGCATCACACTGACTTCACTGGTTTGCGTTCCCATAATGCATCCTGCTGCCGTGTGTTCCCAGGTAAACTAGTGTTACAAATCTGCAATTTTTTTTCTTCTGAAAGTATTAAATTTCAGTCTTTTCTTTCAGCAACTAATGTAATATTTTCTTACCTTAATTTCCTGAGCTTCCACTGTACTTGTCTGAAACCCTTTTTGAAAAGAAATGTTTGAAGCCTACAAAGCGAGCAACTAAGCCTTAATTACCGGTGAAACAATTTGCATTGCTTAACTCTTACAGGTCAAGGGATTCAAACTATGAGGAAACATTGCTATTAACAGGAAAGCTGATATTTTTTCTTCTTCTTTTGTTCTTGTTCTCAGCACACAAAGGCCAAACTTACTTATCCAAGATGCACTGCACCAGCAAACTCTCCACGTCGCACACGTCAATGTTTAACTCCTGAAACAACACAGAGCAGACATGTTCTCAAAATGGTTAAAGATGTATGAGTAAACACAGAAAAGCAACACATAAGAGGTCCTACATTGTAGACACTCTGTAATGACAGAGACAGGGCAAACAAAACATCGAATATATCATCATATGAAGACTACAATTCTGGATTCTTGCATGTAATTTGTAAAAATACACATTTGAGTAAGTAGATAAATCTGAATTCACAAGTAATGATTTGGTCAGGTAGCCATAAGTTTGAGCGTCTGACAAAAAATCTGTCAAGTCCTAAAAGTTATGGTGCCAGAAAATAGGCACATATTTTCAGACTCACCTTAGAAATGAAGGGGATGTGTATTCTTGTGTATGGTTTGATGAGTTTGATAAGGACTTGAGTTCTAATGTTACGCAGGAGCTCTGAAACGTCACATAACATCACACATTTTAACGACTATTCAGGCAAACTGACTGTGGTCAAGTCCTCTACTCACCCTCTATGTGCTCTCTAATGAACGGGTCGTCCATTATGTTACTGTGATTTGTCTTCAAGATTTTCTCAAACTCGGTGATGTCATTGTTCTGGTAGGCGCTGGAAAAGGAAAACAGCCTCAGTTGTTTAAATAACTCCCACGTTTCTGGGATCTCTGGGACCTCAGTTCCCCTCCCCAGCCACCCTGAAGGTCATCAAACATATTGCAAAATATTATATAAATATTTCTTCTAAACTCTATTCTTCTAATAGCTTTGGGTTTCCATTCTTAGTTTCTTGTTAATCTTGTTAAATCTTAGATATGGTCACGGGACATGACACTTTACTGACAGTATCTGGTCTCTGTGTAAACACTGGAACAAAAGGTTGCAAAAAAGAAAGCAGGAAATATGTAAAAGTTTCATATTTCTACAAATTCTATAAACTGCATTGATAAAGAACTGTTTGGTAATTTGCAGTGAATGGTTTTATAAACATTAATGTTCTTGCTAAGGCTAAGCTACAGATGATTTCCACAGAGACAAGAAAAACTCCTCACACTGGTTGTACGGTGCTTACAGAAATATTCCCATCCCTTACATGTTTTCATGTTTTATTTGATATACCGACATAAAGCAGCAAACACCTAAAGCAGAAGGAAAAGGTGCATGGTTTTATTTTCTTAAAATCTAAAAAATGTGGTGTGCACAAAACTAGCTTTCAACAAATAAGCAATTTCCCCTTGGGGATCAATAAAGTATATTCTATTCTATTCATCCCATTAGACTCACATAGGACAACTTTTTATATCATAATTTTCACAGTATCATAATAAAAGGGACTGAGTGTATATGTACACCACACTTCATTTGCATATTGATTCTTTGGAAAAATTTTCACAGGAAATTTTGTAAACCTGTTTTTTTTTTATTTATATTTCACATTCATCTGTTGCTTTGCATGGAGTCCATCTGAAAAAGCTCCAATAAATTTGTTAGCTGTGATGTGAGAAACCCAACGACGTGTAAATACTTTTGCAAGACGATACAAAAGTGGCAACGGTGAGCGTCTGACCACAAGACAAAACCTTTGCATGTGAAACATTGATTCATATTAACTTCTCTTCTTCTCATTACAAACGTATTTCTGACCGAACTTGCTTGACTCTTAAAATTTCTTACAGCAACATGTACAACAAAAGAAGTAAAACTCTTTACTTCTTCGTGTGAAGAAGTGTGAGTTCAGCAGACTCCAAGATCCACATCTACTGTCTAGAATTCTTAAAACTTGTCTAAATCTCAGTCCATATTAACATTTCAACCCTCTTATTATGGTTATGTATTCGTAGATGGATACTCACCTTACTAAGTTTGTCATAGCTAGGATCTCTGGGTCGTTTTTGTAAGGTTTGGCCTTTGTGGGAGAAAAAGAAGTTAACATTTGCAAAAAGTAAACGTTAAAGTATACTTTATTACCCTGATTAGAATTGTTTCTGCTGAGTTTTAAAACAAATTTTAACAGTATGATCAGGTGGTGCAATCATTCCAGCTCCCACTTGCATTATTTAACTGAAGCTAAATATGCTGTACAAATAAACATAACCTCCACACCTCTTGTGAATCGAAAGGGTTTATCCCCGACTTCATCAGCATGTTGGCCAAGACCAGGTACTTCAGGCACGTCGTCCTTCGTGGGCTTCCAGACTCGTCGTAGTTTTTGAAGGCCTCGAAAAAATCCGTGTGCGCTTTCTCGAACTCGCCCTCTCTTAGATGCATCTTCCCTCCACACTCTGGCAGGGACCAATCGAAGACGAGTTATTCCACAAACAGCTTTAGGATCGCAAAATGTTACAGCGCAAGCAACTCAAATTATTGATTTTTTTATTTCTTTTTAAAGCGAGCTAACCTCTAATAACTCCCATTATGAGAGGGTGAGGGATAGCAGACTTAATGTGAAGCGACTGCTCATACAGCGCTTTCAGTTTCTTGTTGTTTTTCTGTGCAGTGTACATTTGGATTTCCAAAGCGTAGATCTCCAGCAGCTGTGTCCCTTTTTTCAAGTCATCCTCTCCATCATCTGTCTGGATTTAAATATAAATATGAATGAATAAAGGAATATCTACTTAATCAGTCAATGTATGAGTCAGACCTGCATTAAACTAGCCTCTGACCTTAAGAGAAATATTATCTTATGCACAATATTATTTAGATTTATTACCTGACATGACTGGTGAAGTTGCCTAAGTATCTTCTGAAGTTTTCCATACTCTTCTCTCTCCAAGTACAGCTTTCCCAACTAAAGAAATGAAACAAAAAGGAATTGTAGAGCACATTTTACTAGTAAATGGCTGTGTATGACAGAGGATTGATGCTTGTGTACCTTTGTGTTGGTTTTAAACCACAATCTGTCATTTTTTGCATCCTTCAAAGCCTCCAATGTGGTTTCATAGAACTCCTGCAGCAAGTCCATCTGTGTTCACAAGGGCAGCAATTTAAGATGCACAGCAATGCAAACAGCAAAAACGAGATAGAGTAGAAAAGTGATAAAAGTGTATCTGTATATTTTTGCAAAGATTGGCAGCGTGCAAAATTATTGAGATCTTTGCAAAAGTCAATATGCAAATATTTTTCTCTTTTTAATTTGAGGGAAGGATTAGTTAAATAATAAGTTGACACATATCCATCTGATACTGTAGAAACATACCTGTTTAGAGGTAGAAATGTAGTCCAGAATGGAGTTAATAGACTTTTCTGAGTAGTTCCTGGTAACAGCACTTCGGATGTATGTAAGGAGCTGCTTGTACCTGTTCATCATTTCTGGAAAATTGGTCTATGGTGTTGAGGGGGAAAAAAAAGATCACGACAACAACCCTGATTTAATGGAAAAAGAGTAAAATAATTCAATTAAGCATGTGGTACATGACTTACCAACTTAAAGTTGATTTTTATCATCTGCTTAAGAGCTTTGAAACCCCATTCCCCCTTTTCTCCCTCTAGTTCCAATACCTGTACAGAACAAACATGAAGAAGTCCATGCATATTTTGCTCTAAAGACACACAGATTGCTTTTATGGAGCTCAACTGCACCTTTTGGAAACTGCTAAGTGCTGCTTTGGGATCGTCCTCCTTCAAGGCTTTGGAGTTGTAGTACTGGTTCTCCAGGTCCACGTTTGGCTCTGAATTGCTGTCCTCTGAATATTCCTGAGTTTATAAGAATCAGTACTCATCAGGGTATCAAACTATTCCCTTCACGAAACAGAGGTAAGCATGGTAGGTTCATTGGCTAACATGCAGTTAGCTAACAACATGACTTCGTAACTTGCTCAGTGATTGCCCTAAAATAAATTACCGCAACGCGACGTGTTTTCTCAAGCACCTCTATCAGTGACAGTGTTAATGCTTGACGATATTTCTCTTAAATCAGCCTTTACCAACAATAGCAACAACACTAGCGGGGAAGCTAACGTTATTTATATAGTGACAGCTTCATGTTAGCTAAGAGCTAAAGCTAACTAGCCCAGTGCTGTCGGGACTTTGGTAATGGCTCTCAGCGGATAAACGATGTAAATTTAAAACTCAAACATGTGATAATAATCTTAATTACCAGGTCGTAATCTTCTTCATCGTCGCACATGAAATCATCTTCCATATCAGACATTTTGATGGGGTTTCTTGTCCTTTTTCAGGGGCAGTCAGCAGCCGGGGCCTGTGGTATGTTTTGCAGAGAAGTGGTGAGGAGGTGCGGTAAGAAGCAGAGACACACTTTCGGGCATAGATGGCGCTATTGCACCGCCTCAGGTGTCCATGTCTTCTCCAGCAACTCATGGCCAAACATAACCAAATCAAATCTAACCAATTCGTAAAAATACGTGTTTTTGTGTGTCATAGTAATTCATTTAAAAAAAGTATCCGTATTTGTTTCAGTGTGTCAGTTATGTATTGAATAAATAATTCATTTATAACTTGGTAACAAATGTTTTAATTCACTATATGTTAAAATCATGTCATAATTTCAAAATATATTGAACTTTTCAATATTGCTTGTACTTCAATCCATCATTACATAATATAAAACCATATAAACATTCACGACGGCATTTTTAAAAAAAATACTGGCGTTTGATTGGTTAACCTGCACAGCAGTTCGACTGCAGACCAATCAGCTTCTCCATTGCATTGTCGGTTACACCAGGTGATATTGATCACTATATGCGACCAAATACATAAATTCACCATGTACTACTTCATAGGCTAATTTTTATCAAATTCTGGTACTTTTTCAGCTCTGAAGGGTAAAGTATTATTTAAAACAATTTGATTAAAATTCACTTTCGAGTTGAATGCCATGTTTTTTTTCTGCTGTGCAACAGCTCAGATGGAAATAATTAGTACTTTTTTCCTTTACTGTAATATTTTCATCTGAGATGCATCTCCTTTGGATAACTGCATATCTCCAACCATATTAACCTTAAAGATGGTTATTGTAAGAGATTAGAATATCAAGGGATCAAAATTAACTTCAGCCAGCATTTTCTTTCTAATTTATAAATCACTGTTAATTCGTTATCTTATAACATATAGCATTTCCTGTCTTTTTTGTTGCAACAACTTCAAATTGTACCATGTTGTACAATTGATATTAAGAGTAGATTATTTGTTTGCATTTGTGTCAGTCTCTAATGAATACAATTTGAGGGAAAAGAGCTTATGTATAATTAATCATGAACTGCTAAGGTACAGCACAAGGTGTATTCACAGTTGTTGAGAAAATACACTGGTAATTTCCATCACTGTAAATATCCCAGGATCTCCAGCTGTGTGTGTCAGATGTTAGTCAGCCCCATTAATCAGGTTCTTGTCAAACGGATTTCGTGACTACTCAACGGCTCTGGCTGCCACACAGAGAGACCATTGGCAGCATCATATCGACAACCTCCCCACCTCTCTCTGGGGTTCGTTCCACATCGGACACTGTGAAAAATTATATTACAAAAGGGTCTGAGTTCCGCAACGCAGACTTTATGCAATCAACATATGTTTTATGAGTTTGAGGGGAAAAAGAAGAAGAAAAGAAAAACCCGATGAGTGCTGGTGAAAAACTCAAGCCTATGATCTGATGCAGTCAGCCTGGCCATAATATTTACAGTCTCCAGACACAAATCACTAACACCATTAGAAGGGAGGAGGCTGTTTTCACAGACTGAGTAATAACGCTAATCGTTAATAATGTTTAGTATTCTGGGTTCTGTGATTGTGTTTATTCATGTGCCACAGACAGAGAGTTTTCCTTACCCATATCATCATTCTTATTTGCCCAGACAGGATTATTATTTACAAAACGGCATCACTTTGTTGTGTGCCAGCTTCACGTCGAAGCAAGAACAATGGGATTACTCTGGGAAGGTGACGTCTTTGCTTCTTCAGTGACACCACAGTCTATTTGCACCAATTAGCTGGCTGCGTGAGAAGCTTAATATGAACAATGGTGGCGTGCGCTTTGTCTGTCAACATGTCATTGATTGCACAGCTCAGCATCAACATGGAACACAAGAACTGATGCCTGAAAATCTGTTGGTCTAAGACAGAGACAAATAGGTGATAATTTACTTCAATTTTTGATCACAATGCCCACATAATCCTCCTAAAATTATATGTTATTAGGCTTTGTCCTGAAATCTCATATTGACTGTTATCAAAACTGACGTGTCTACAGAATGAAAATCCTCAACAAAAAACAAAATGCATGTCTCAGCTGTGAAGAGGGGAAAACTACAGTATTCAGAGGGAAAGGTGCGATCTTCCTGGCTGGTTTAATGCATCTCCCATTATTACTGTTAGAAGAAAACATAAAGCTGGAACATCTGAAAATCCCCTAATTTGATTAACAGTCTTGGTTTTCAACAGAAATGGACTGATTTGCACAGATGTAGCGAGCCTAACGGATGGGTTTTATTCATTTATTTAATGTTATTTTTTTGGGAACTGCGGTTCAGAGATCTGTTGTGTGACTCAGAATCAAGCCTGGCGAATAAAAAGTAAGCAGCAACACATTTCAGAGATTAGTGCAATGCTGAATATACTTCTGAAAATTGGGTGATAAAAGTAAAAATAAAGTTTAACAATTAGCAATCCTGTGCATGTAAATCTACCCTGTAACCCCCCTAAAATACATTTAATTATTTCTTCTTGTAATGGTTATTAAATTATTTGAAGAACTTATCATTGTGACATAAATCCCTTATTACTAATTCATTAGGTAAAAACGAGAATCAAAAAAACAATCCACCTGACAACAGAAGTCTCTTTTTATAATATAAAAGGTATTTTGGCCGAAATTAACATTAGCCAAAAAAAAAAATATGGAACATTTTTTTGAGAATATTGTGTACATGCAATAATCAATAGTTGTTAAATTGTAACAAAATTCACAACTTTATTATTTTCTATCTAATCATTTTATGAAGACTTGAGGTCTTTCATAGTTCTCACTGGTTGTGTACGATGTCCGGCAGAGAACAATAAGACTGTTAGTTTTAGATGTGCTGTATTATAAAAAAAAAAAATAGATTGAATTAGAAAAAAATAAGAATTGTGAAATTAATTGTTTGAGAAAGTATTTGTCTTACAGCAAGAAAGTTTGTTTCCATCTTTATCTTGCTTGGCTACAGTGCTAATGCTGTCGTCAAATTTGCTAGCAAGTTGAGCTTCTTGAGAAGGTAAATGTCCAAAACAAAATGGACTGAAATAAAAGAAATACAAATTGTCTAATTGTGAATTGTGAAATAACCCTGAACATCCTCTTCATGAGACTATCATGGAGCTTCTACAGTCAGAGGTTTCTTCAAATTTGCTATAAATTTACTACAGGAGAGCTTTCCTGCCCACAGCCATTAGCATCTAACTTATTGAAAAGTCTTGATTATTGAACTATAGAAACATTTAATTTCTCTTCTGGATCAATAAAGTATTTTTTAATTTGAATTTAATTGACCCCATGGATGTTGTTTCACTAATGTTTTATGTCTTACCTATGACCAATTCCCATTTTTCTTTTTAACATGGGAGAGCAAACCACTTGTTCTCCCACCTTAGTAATCATTCATATTTTACAAAATTTAGTTGAACAAGTAAATTTTAAAAATGGTTGGAATTTAACTTTTTTATTTTCAGTTTTTAATCCTAATTTCCCCTCCTAAATATCGATGAAATCGTACCCCCATTAAATGCATGCATGCCCTTACTTTCAAGCAACCACACAGTTTTGCCAACCCAAAACTGCTAGCCCAACTCACTTGTTCGTCATTACTCATACATTAGCAGGAAATGCACACACAGTCAAACAACCTGCAAAGTTGGCAAGCTTGCACAGCCTTCCCTTAGGCCATCATGGCTGCTTTCACTTTTCCACTAATGCAAGATGCGTGACTAGCTGGGTTGTTTTCTCTCTTGCTATTTTTTTTGTTGCTGTTTTCATTTTTACAAGGTATGTTGAAGCGTGTCTCAATTTTATGCAACAGCCTCCTTGATGTGGGGCTCAGGCTCAAAATGAAGTCCAACTTCCAAAGGCTGTAATAGTTGCTCTGGCCGCCCACACGCACTCCCTCTGCATCACACGCAAGCATATTTTGGTATGTGAATTGAACCAAAATATGGTTTGCAGGGATGTCTTGGGAGTCTCCGTGTGTTATAAGTGCACACAGAGAGCAGAAATACTATCAACCGAGCAATTTTGCTCTAACTTTGGACAGGCTCATGACACAACACCGGACTGAAGACCATCCAGTACAAACATCAGAGAGACAAAAACAACATAGACAAAGTTTGACAGGACTGATCTGGACTGAGGTCATCTGGACGTGGAGGTGTATTACTCGACATGTCAGTTTAACTTGTTCCGTCACGAAACTAAATCAAGTCAGTACTGGACTGTTTCTTGGCAAGTGATTGTGATGGGACAAAAATGAAAGGTGTTTTTTTTTTTACACAATTCAGAAACTCCTCTTAAAGTAGTTAAAAACATGGTGATCAATCAAGCAGTTTGGAAAAGTGGAAATCAATCTCATATTATTGAAGCAGTTCTTGCACATAATACTGGAGATGAGTAAAAAATCCAAGTCATCCAAAGTTTTTTTCTGAACCACTGAGACTTTGCTTTCTTGTTCCCCTCAATGGGATGATGGGTAACAAACTTTAAGAATCGTAGTTTGTTCACTACTCTTTTACAGTTACAGGATTAAACAGACTCAAAATACATTTCAGCTGTGGTTTTTCTAGCAAAAGCTCCCCAGATGAACCACCCTCCTTCACAATCAAAGGTATCAACTAAATAAATAATAATAATTAAAAAAAACATGTTACTGATAATAAGTAAGCAAAGAACAGAACTGACTGAAGACGTCTGAAGCTCTGGCCCGATGCTGCAGTAAAATCTTCAGGCAAGGTAAATGGTAGTGTGAACCGGCTGAGCCCATGATGATAAATTCACCTGCAGTTATCATGCTGCTAACCTGTCAGAGTGAGCAGTGATTTATGTAAAGGTTCTTATAGCCAGGCACAGATGAGCCACTCGTGAAAGAACCTGACAGAGCGGGGGAAAAAGCGTCCGCTTGCCATTACTTTTCTTCTCTTGAATTGCTTGCCTGAGTTCATACATACCATGGTTATATAAATCCCCACTTTTTTTTAAGAAGCAGATGTGTTACCATTTTCTTCTGAGTCCCCTGTCCTAAATGAAAATGTTATCATGTAGCTTTATATGCTGTGTTAGTGTTTTGTTTAGCAAAACTGCAAGGAAAATTGCAGATGCACTTTACTGCAAAGATCTTTTCAGAAACCCCCCCAAAATCTGCAAACATTATATTTATCTCACATACTGTGAGTATATTGACCGTGGAAATATTTTCAGAGCAGTGTCTTTCCAATAAGACAAAGCAGGAACCCATGTAAATTAAATTCTCTTTAGTGATAATTTGATGTGTTGTTTTCTGTAAATTATTTGACACTTTAGAGTAAAAGCAGTGAATACTGAATTTGTCATATGTCTAAAGTAGCAGAGACATAATCAGCAATGTACAAACACACAAAGTGTCTGTAGTGACCAAACATTTAGTTTCCAAACAGAGCACTTTGCTCTAAGACTGTGTAATTCATGGAGTGGGACAGGATAATCAGACCTTTCTCTTGTAGACTCAGCTGCTATATTTTGATTGAAATATTGTCAGGCACCTTTTCTACTTTTAGTACTTGGCTTAAAACATTTACTTTAGATAGATTTTACTGTAGCTTTGGTTACAGCTGCATTTTTAAACTTGTGAATGTTCCAGCGAGAGCTATTGGAGTTAAAAGGAAAGAACAGAATTTTACCATAAACCAAATACAGCCAGATGTCATTTATGATATTTCTGACAAAAGAGTTAAAACGCTCATCAAAAGACTTCACAGAACTCACAGGCCACAACTTCAAGACAGTTCAAATAGTAGGTAGAGTTTATTCCATGAAACAATAATTTATTATGTCATCTAAAATGGTCTTTTTTGCACACTCACAACACAAGACTGCACTTCTAAAGAAAAAGCATTTTGTAACTTGTGTAATGTTCGCTGCAGAAGATTTGGATAAACGAGTTATTTAACAATACACACCTTTATTTGGGAACTAATTTGCTTTGCTTTCTCTGTATGTGTGTTTAAAATGAAATTTTTGCTGATCTGGTACATGAATTGTATATCAATGAGCCATTTAGAAATATTTAAACAAAAAAAATTTTGATGTTTTTAACATGTTTTACCAGTTAAATTATTTGAAAATTTCCTAAAACTAGATACCCCCCCCCGCCCCCCATATGTTCATACTCTACTGTATCGTCAATGTTGTGAATAGAGACTATTGGGGGAGGCACACAAAGTTTTCCAAACACCAACAACACAAATAGTAAGTTTCCATTGCATGGAACCTGGGTAGTTGCTGTGAGATTACCTTATCTCTGCCCTTAGAGTATTACAGGAAACTCAATTACATTTGTAGGAAAGACAATTAAGTAGGAGGTATGTGTACTCTGCATAAAGTGGATTAATGGGCATTCATTGGATTTAACCTCACATGTGTGTGGACAGCAAGTGGCTTGATGTATGCCTTTGTATTGGTGCAGAGGTCTCTCTTAGTAAGTCATTGTGTTGATGTAAAAGTTTATCTGTCTTTGTTGCACAACCTCCCATGAGATGGATGATCTGCTGTTAATTTCCATTTCCCACACTTGATGAAATCACTGCTCAGATGAGATAAAAAAGCTTGAGCAAAGGTGAAACGCATATCTGTCAACACTCATTATCATAAACAGAGACGGTAACAGGAAGTTTGATCAGATGTCTGCCAAAACCACATTTGTTTACCTTTGCATAGGGAGCACTTTCAAAAACTACTAAAGACGAGGGTGTTGTTCACAACCTTTAGGCAAAGGAGTACAGAAAGGAATGAGAGGGATTCAGTGGGATGAAAATGTATTTCTACCCCTTTCTATATATATATAGACAACCTGTTTGAGACCTGCTGGCAGAACATACACATAACCAGACATGCAATAGAATGGTTTGGATCAGCATATTTATGTGAAAGTTCAGGTCTAACACATTTATAGACATGTGTTAGATCTGTCTATAAATGTGTTAGACAGAGACAAATACAAATATCTTTGTATTTGTCTCTGTCCCAAGAAATCTAGATAGAATGAATTAAAGTTGGAGCAAGACCTGAACTGAAACCAGGACAAGGGTAGGTGTTAGACCCAAAACTGCATTGTCTGCATTTTGCATGCAGACATTGCAATGTACTCAGACTCTGGTGTCAAATTTTGTTCTTAGTATAATAAAATCAACAGTAATGCTATTACCACGGTCTATTATTGATTTGAAGTAGACACATGGCTCAGGTTGAGCTATGACTACACACAAATTGTGGCTGTCTCCCAATTCCTCCATGTTGTAGATTCCCCTCCTCAGACAGAGAAATCATACTTTTTCTTCATGAGCGACTTCTCAAGGCCTTGATGTATAACATATAATGCAATACTCTCTGTATAGTTCAGCTTTGTCTACATATAGGCTGTCAACACTGTGTAAAAGTCTTGCCACATGTTTACATCAGTATTGTGAAGGCTGCAGATTAGCCAATACTTTTGAAATGCATACATTTGAGAAAACATGTGGATGTAAGCCAGACACACACAAAAATGTGATTGCCCCTTTTATTTTAGTCTGATGTGACCCATAGAAGGAAGGGTTGAAAACTGCAGCATAGTAACTTAATATAGAAGTCCACAACTACAATCTGTAAAGAGTTAGGAGGCGGCGGAGGAGAAGGGCTTACAAATGGTTCTGGGCATGTTTCCCACAAAGGCGGGAATTTCACCTCACTTCACATGTCGAGTTGTTTGCCTACAAAATGTGGAAGCAAGGCGTGATGCAGGGTCTACATCTATGTCAGTGTGTGTTCAGGGGTGTGTGTGCAGGTGTGTGCGTGCGTGGTCAAAGGAGACCCTTGGCTCTCGTGACTCTGGCTGGGGATCGCAGGAGGGAGTCGAGAAGATCCTATCAGGCCCTGATTTCTGTGGTCGTGATGACATCCAGATAATAGCAAGCACGCACACAACACAGACACATAAAAAAACAGCTTTTCTGCTTCACGTCTGCCACCAATGGCCTCTTAAACACACACACCCCCACCCCCACACACACACGCATTCAAACAAAAGGAACTCCTTCACAGACACACGCGCACACAAAACAGTCTGAAAATTACAGCTTAGCATGCAAGCGTTCAACAGATAGGTCTCCTAATGACTCTTGTGTACAGTGCAGAGGGAGTGTGCTGCTTTCCCATTACACATCCATCTAGCAGCCCTCCAGACCCCAGATTGCAAGTATGGCTTTCATTTACTTTATGTCTTAACTGGCACAAGTGTGACACAAGCAAGGTGCAGGTGGTCAGACCAAAGCACAGTGGAGACTCCTCTGCACTTGCTTTTCTGCATGAGGGAAGGGACTTAGACAAGAGGCAACCATTTGTGAGCAGCAGTATGGTTTTATGCCAAGGAGAAGAACCGCAGATGCCATCTTTGTTCAGAAAGAACTTCATTATGTCTTTGTGGCTTTAGAAGAAGCATGTGAGGGAGTGACGAGGAAGGAGCTGTGGTGTGGGAAAATCTGGAGTTGCAGAGAAGTATGTTAGACTGGCCCAGGATATGCATGAGGACAGCAGGACAGTGGTGAGGTGTGCTGTAGTGACAGATAGCTTCACTACAGCGCCCCTTCTTATTTGCTCTGGTGATGGGGTCAGACAGGAATCTCCATGGACTATGATGTTTACAGACGGCATCATGATTTGTGGTGAGAACAGAGAACAAGTGGAAGACAACTGGGAGCATTGGAGGTACACACTTGAAATACGATGAATATGGTGAAGTTAGCCATAACAAGACAGAGTACATGTGTGTGAATGAGAGGGAGTTTGGTGGAACAGTGAGGTTACAAGGAGCTGAGGTCACAATGGTGCACTATCCAGGAAATCGGGGATTGTGGTAAAGAGGTGGAGAAGAGAGTCTAAGTAGGACGGAGTGGATGGAGAACAGATTCAGGAGTGATTTGTGACAAAAGAGTAAAGGCAAAGGTCAAAGGAAAAGTTTACAAGACAGTGGTAAGACCAGCTATGCTGTATGGTTTGGAGACGGTGACACTGACAAAAAAAAAATAAGAAACAGGACACAGAACTAGAAGTGTCAGAGCTGAAGATGCCATGGTTCTCCTTGGGAGTGATGAGGATGACAATGTCCCATTATACAGGAATGTACAACTGGGAGATAAGAGTTAGTCAATTAGAAAGGCCAGACTGAGATTGTTTGAACATGTGCAGAGCAGGGACAGTGGGTAGGGGACAGAAGGATGCAAGCCAGGAAGAAGACAAAGGAAGGTCAAAGGGGAGTCATATGGATGTTGTGTGAGAAGACATGGATATAGTTGAATTGAGGACGGAGAAGGCAGAGGATAGGTTTAGACTGGAGGAGAATGTGGCAACGGCTGAAAGAAAAGACTCGTTTTAAGAAAAACCTCTGTTCCACCTGAAGCACAATCAAGAACATAATTCCACTGAATCCATGTTTTACAGAAGGCATGATTCTCCTTTGGTGATGTGCAGTGATGTTGTTGATGCCAAGCATCCTTACTGGAACAAACCCTTTTGGATTTGTTACTCAATGTAAGTTTGGCTTCATCAGACCCAAACACATCTGTTAACATGGTTTTGGTAGATTTTGACTAAAAATGAAAGTTGTCTTTGGAAGACCAGAACTCCGGCTCCAAACCCATTCCTTACTCCAGGCATGCAAGGAAAGATTGTTGTACATTTCAGTTCATTACAGTTATTATTAGTATTATTTTTACATTATCCTATCAAATAGATTTGTTTGTTTTTCTGTTTTATTGAACATTGCAGATGTCACATTAGAAATGGAAAAGGTTTTAAAATTATTTTGTGGGGCGTGTTATAGGGGTTTAGCACAACCCACGTTTGGAGGCCTTAGTTCTCGACTCGGCCGTCGTGGGTTCGACTCCCGGCCCCGGTGACATTTGCCGCATGTCTTCCCCTCTTTCCTGTCAGCCTACTTAAAAAAATAAATAAATACAGGCCACTAGAGCCACTAAAAACCTTGGAGAAAAAAACAAAGATTTTGTGTGATTTCACTTTTAATGTGACAGAAACCTGGCAATTTGAAACTGCAAACATGTTTAAAATCCATTCTGTAAGAATATGGTATTACTTTTGCATTCAGTATATAGAGTAGGGTTTATAAGCTCAGCACATTAGCATGCGCCAGAGGTAGACTGTTCAGGATCTCGCATTGTAGCTGTCAAGACATGATTAGTTAAAGATGAACTAATTTAATGATCTAATATTTCAAGAATTGTCCTCCACAGCCCAGCTCTTAAAGTCATACAGCACCTTTGATTATCAACTGGGCTCCTTTTCTTCTCCTTCTGTTGTATTTGGATACAACAGAAGGGTTTCTGGAGCAGTGGTTTTCATCCTGAGATCGATAGCAGAAGGTGTCCAGGGTTTTCACAGCACAGATGCTGACAAAAATTAACTTAATTACATTGTCAAATGTGCAGGTGGAGAATGAATGCACCACAAATTCATGATATTTGTGGGTTTTTTATTGGTCAGAAGAAAATGAAAGAAAACAGATTTTGATCTTTGATGAAACAAACCTATGTGTTTGTGATTAAACACACGTGAGACCTCGCTGCTTTAAGATCAACAACATCAAAAGCCATCTGTAAACCTGAGCAAAATGTCTAAAAGCTATCAAAACCCCCCAAAGAAAAGCAAAAGGATCAGTATTTGATTAAAGCAATCCTGTGTGACTGTTGATTTGCTGCCTTGCTCAAGAGTGAAATTAAATCATGTACCCAAAATTCTGTCACAAAGTAATGTTAGACCAATACAAGACCCATGGTAATCTGCAATGAAGGCATCGCTCCATGTACAGTTTCATTTTGTTATGCTTTGCTTAAGTGTTCACATCCCCTGAAGTGTTACCTATTGTTTTAAAATTACAATCACGTCACAAAATGCATTGTAATAAGATTTTATGTGGTGAACTGACAGGCTGGGCAGTGAGAGTTTGACGTTTGACAAACGCCAAAGAAGGGAACAAGCATGAAGAAGAAACTGTTCTTCTTCTTCATTACTTTTGTTGTCAGTGAAGACAAAGAAGGTGGAAAATTTAAAACTGGCTTCACTGCATCTAGAGCTTTCTCCAAACATAAAATACTGAGATTTATTCTGTGCAAGATTTGATGAGACACCATCATGCTGTGAGGCAACAGCACTAAATATTACATCACAGAGCTGTTTTGTTGCAAGAAAACTAATAAAAAAAAGATTTATTAAAATCATAATACAGACTTAAAATAACTATTACCAACAGAACACATATGTGAACAGAATAGAACATAGTGTATCCAGTCAACCTTAAAATTATTAATACCCCCAGCAGATTCTGATCTGCGGAGGAAGCTGAACCCAAGATTCTGGCTCGGTGACTCCAAACTGTGAATATTACTACAAGTCAGTAGAAGCATTTTTCTAAAAGCTAAAGAGTTGCTGTGATGAGTAACAGTGACAACAAAGTATGATTTTGCATGGGAGCATCATTAAAAAGGAGTGGCAAAAGCAAATGACATGGATTAGCAGTAATTGCCATCAACTGATGCTGTTTTCCAGGACACGTTACTGTGACATATCATCCCTACTGCCCAGATACTGAAGTGTTAGCATGTCATGACAGTCATGACACCATCACACGACAACATCCTTCAGATTTTTTGCAAAACTGACTGGTACCGTAAATCACCATCCACAACGACTGCAGACACTGGGATGAGTGATAACATTTAATTTTTCTCTTGGGTAAATAAAGTGTTTTTGAATTGAATTGAATTTAGTAGGATGGTTTAAAATGCTTGAACTGTAGAAAGAAAAGGGACACTGTCTCTCAAAAAGTGATTTTAGAAAAGATTAATTTTGATATTTTATGTAATGATTTATGACATCTATGGTGTTATGAGTCATAAATATGGCAATTAACCACGACTTATGGCTTCAGTAAAATATACTATGTCATTTTATTATGATTGATATTAACTGCATGGCTTTTATAAGGATCAAAATATCCTCTCCCTACTCCTTTCTGTATAACCTCTTTCTAACCTCCTCCTTCCTTAATCACCTAAGACGCCCCATGCTGGTGCGCTACTAACAGTTTAGTGGTTTTACATGCAATAACATAAATTACCAGTTTATGTCAGTCAGATATTTTAGTAGTAAATTCATAATTCATTCTGATTAATCTCCTAGACCCTTTAATTGCCTATGTTGCCCCTGTAAGTGGTGCTATTTTGGATTTGATCTTGTTAGGTGCAATAGAGCCCAGGATTTATTTATGTCAAACAGATGTTTTAATACCAGCGATAAATCTAAAATCATTAAACCCCATGACCATTTGCTGGCTATGGTAAACATTAATAACTAAATCATCACTCGGACATAAAAAATGTTTGGCTTTATTGCACCTACATGGATAAAAGTCTTAATATCCAGTCGTTACACAAACAATTTAAATCCTTAAATGTCACCAGATTATTAATCGCAGGGGATTTAGATCATTATTAACAATGTCATAGGGACCAAAAAAAAATTGTTTAATTTGTGGTCATAAATCCCTTTGTGAGATATAAGTTTATGAAAGACACATCACTAAAAGAGATTTAGATCAACCAAAGTAACATGCTGAGATGTCTCCAAGTTGTGCAGATGCTGGCCCACCGTCCTGACAGGGATCAGAAGGCTGCCATTAAAATGGATTTGAACATTCCTGCTGATCATTGCGTAAAAAAACAGAGCATAATACATTTGAGTAGCACCAGGGTTTGCAGGAAGAACTCGAACACATGTGGTTAGCGAACTTTTTAAAAAAAATTATTCCGGTAGTAAAAATGATTTATGGCAAACGTCTAAAATTTCTATTTAAAAGTGCAGCCCTTTAAGATAACGAGATAGGAATTTCTGGGCCTTCAGCATGAGCTTCCCATACATCAAACCTGCTAAAAGCGAACAACTGAGTAGCAACGCAGTGCGATTCTAAGCTGCCAGCAAGCATTAGATCCTTGAACCGTCAGCATGTTAGGGCACAATAAATGTGCAGTAATCCAGCCTTGAAGGCACGCTGTGAAGGAAGGATTAAAAAAACACAATCTGACCTGCTTCCTAAATACACACACACACACACACGCAAACAAACATTTGTTGAGGCACACCAGCCATAAAGAAATCCTCATCAGATCCCATTCACATACTTCCACCGACACACACACCTATCTTTGTTTTTGCTTCTTTTTCAGAGGGATCAGTCAGCGCCTTGCTGTGAGCCATATGAGAGAGCGATTGATGCTGTCTTCATATGCGTGACCCCTCTTTATGCATGTTCAGTGGGTGCGTGTGGAGGAGACAATGGAGGAGAAAACCCTGTCTGCAGGCCTGTCTTTACCTAATCTGCAGTTGCATGCAAAAAGTGATGTGCCAGACAGCCATGAAGGTACGGCCGCTCCTAGTTACATCACTCGCTCAGGATGCTTTTGTTTCTCTGAAACCAAACACATCTGCACGAGTGACACGGCGAGCTGGCTGTAACTGAGATGTCTCTGGAAGAGGGCACACTGAACTTGTGTTAGTCTCAGTTTCTCCTCTTCTCGCACGATATCTTATCCATGATACCCCGTCCCTCCCTCCTTTTCTCCCTCCTCCTCCATCTTCATCCTCATCACTCTGTCTCTCTGTGAGGCACACCACGATGATATCCTATACAGTGTGCACTTTTGACCAACTGTCCTGGGTAATGGTTTTCAGACTCTTCAAGGTGGCCTGAACCTGTGCCAGAGCTGAAAATGGAAAGCAAACATAAACCCGTCACCCCTCTGTTCCTATTTAGCTCCAATGTAAACTCATTATTCAGGTTCTTAGAAAATTCTGTCCTGCCTTTTTCATGTCAGACTCCCACCCCTCAGTGACGGCACAAGAAGAGCATGAGGTTCTGTTTGTTTGTTTTCTGCTGAGCCTCCTTATGTAATGCAGTCGGCTATAATACGACTGGTAATTAGCTTTAGACATATCCAAAAATCGGTTTACTTGCGTCGCTGTCAAACGTCCATGTGTGAACCATTTCTGTGCGATGAAGCTGTTGCAGTTATGCAGGTTATGGACACAGCGATGTCGAGCATCTCGTATGAATTATTCTGGGTGGTTCAAAAAGCTTTAATTTCTTCCCACATGATCTCAGTGTGTGGTTCTGCAGAGCCAAGTTTACTCTACCAACCTCCCTTCTTTGGGCCTGTACAATTATTGTGGGCTTTGACCTGCCAAAGACTTGTCAGGCCACTCCACAATTCCTCCTTGTTGTTACCACCAGCACTGAAATTTTGAATTAAATATTATAATAGTAGCATCTTGTCTTTTATCTCTTCGAAATTTGATGTGGAAACTGCAAATGACTCAATTGGATAAATTATTCCTGTGAGGTCCTGGTGACCAAGTTACAGGGCTGTGGAAAAGAAGACTCCTCATTCCACTTTTTGTTTTCTTTTTTTTGTCACATTTAAATGCATCAAATCATAAAACTAAATTTCAAGCAAAAAACAAACTGCAGCTTCAAATAATTTTTTTTTTTAACGAAAGCATGATCTTGGTAATATGCGAAAAAGTAATCACCCCTTTGTTCTACCCCGGCTTAGAGTCTTTTCTATGTCTAGGGTATTTTTGAAATCCTCTTTTTCTTTTCTAGAATTGATGTAATTCAGCCATATTGGTAGGTTTTCGAACACGAATGACCCATCTAAGGTTGCACAACAACTCAACTCTGTACTCTGAGGTCACTCTCCAACTTTGATTTTATTTCATACTCTCAGCCATTCAGAGGCATACTAACAGGTGTATTTTGAAACTCTATTATGTTGCTTTTTCTTCAGGATTTTCTTCTAGTGGCATAAATCGCTGTTTGACATTGTTTCTGAAATGCTGTGTTACTTTTATGCTATAATGCGTATCATCTAAAACACTTTCGGCTCAACAGACCACAGAATACTTTCCCCAAAGTCACAGCAGTCATCAAAATGCTTTGGCAAAAGTGAGACAGGCTTTTGTCTTCTTTTTGCTCAGCGTTGGTTTTTGCCAAGAAACTCTCCCACTGATGCCATTTTGATCCCGTCTCTTTTTTTTTAATTATATTTGAAACATGAACACTGACCTTACCTGAGACAAGTGAGACCTGTAGTGCTTTAGATGTTGTTCTGGGTTATGTTGTGACCTTTTGGGTCAGCCACTCCAATACTGTCACAGCTGGGCCATGTTTTCTGCATTTCTGCATCTCACTGAGACTTGGAGTCCCAAAGCCTTAGAAATGGCTTTATAGACTAAAAAAAAATGAATTCGAATTTGTTTAGATCAAGGCAGTCGTTTAGTTGATCTAAACCAGTTAAAAATCCAACATATTTTCTCACTGACAATCATATACTGGGTTAAGGTTTATTCATCCAGTCTCCTTGTCCATCTCGGGAGTCTGGACTCCACAGAGGAGCCCATCTGCTGAAGCAGATACATCCACGCTGTGACACAACAGCATTACTCATAGCAATGCCAGAAGAAATAAGGAATAAGGAGAAATGAAAGGGAATAAATGTTGGAGCTGTGTAGACGTTTATCAATGTCTTAAAAATGATTCAATAACAAACATAAAACGTGTTGGCTCTCTGCTGTATGGAACAAAATGAAAAAACTCCTAGCTGAGAAGGATGACGGGAAGAGAGAGAACACATATGGGAAGTGACATAAATGAATATCATCCAGCTGTGAACCAGATGCAGTGACTGACACAAGTATTTATATCTGAAAATAAAGTGGAAGAAAGATGACAACGTCTGATTGCTTCTTTAACAATAAATCTGAAAAGTGTGGGGTGCATTTGTGTTCAGCTCTCTGAGTCAATAATTTATGCAGCCACCTTGTGCTGTGGTTCCAGCTGTTGAACTTCTGAGATATGATTCTACTAAGCTTGCACATCTGGAAGCTGACATTTTTGCTCACTCTTCTTATCAAAACACTTAAATTTAGTCAGCTGGGACTGAACAGCTTCTGTGAACAGTCATTGAGGAAGGCTCTCAATCAGGTTTTCAGTGACGGCCATCTTCTTGCTCTTTCATAAAAGCCAGGTTTATGAGGTTCATGACAAATAGTTGTCCCATCAAAACATTCTCCTACCTGGGCAGTGGACTTCTGCAGCTCCTCCAGAGCTACCATGGGCCTTCTTGTCTGCCTGCCTGTCACTTTATGTCTGTGGTCATGTTTTGGTAGCTTTGCAGTTATGCTATACCCTTTCCATGTTCAGAGAACAGACTGAACAGCGCTCTGTAAAATGTTCAAAGGTTGTGATGTTGTGCATTGCTTTAAATCCCTCCACAACTTTATCTCTGTCTTGTCTTCTGTATCCTTCCATCGTCATGATAAACAGCTACATCGGTACTGAGGTTAAATTAAACACTTGGAGAGGAGCAGCAATGTACTCAAACAGGCCAATTCACTTGAAAAAATATGTGAGAGTCAAACAGCATTTACAGGAACTGGATTGTTATTGGTTTAAGCTGTACAAAAAGGTTTCTACTCTTATTTTCTTCTGTTTTTGATATCAAATTGAGTCCCAACTACAGTATTTCGATTGTTCTATGTCTCTCTAATTATTTATTTTAAAATGTTCCTCATAGAGCCCCATGCTCTCCATTGTGGAAGCTCCCATCTGAAAGATTCAATTCTGGGATACAGTGTTCAAAAGTGTTCGTAATGACAGTCCAGAGGTTCTCTTACTACTGTGCACATTTTGTAATGTTACTGTCATATGTCGTGCTACTGCTTTTAAGCTACATTGAAAGGATGAACATACATAGTAAGTCTTATCATGGTTAGCTGTTTATTTGTTTTCACAGGTGTGTCCCTGAAAGAAGGGATAAGAAATGAAATTCCAATATATTTAAATTTTTCCAAATATATTGTAGTAGGGATTTACACATTTAGCTGAAAGGATAAAATGGGAATTACAGCCAATAGAGGTTTTTTTTTTGTGTGTGTCAGCTGTGTGTGTACTTGTGGGGGTTCGGCATTATCACCTCCAACACCTTCCAACCAAACCCCAGCTATAGGTGTCAGACATCTGTCCCAGTGTTATGAGAGCACGGCCGGCGCTCCTGCAATCTTGAGAGGTGACGAGGTCTGTAAATTCGCACCGAGGGGGTGGTCTCTCTGAGGCCGCCCCAGCCTTGGCAGGAATCCTGGTCCCAAATTGAAAGCAGTCGTGTTTGGAGTTCATTCTCTGAGTTACTACTGTTCAATTGTGATTTACAAGAGTGTGAGAGATATGGAAATCTCTCACGCAACTCAAGATATGGGCTGAGTAAAAGCACATTGTGAAACATGCCTGTCCGCCTGGTGGGAAGGACTAATCTGTAAACTCATGCTAGCCTTCCATGTGGCCAGGGCTGTCTGTTTAGTGTTTTCATCGTCATAGCACCCAAAACGGGGGAACGTTGTCAGACTTCTCTAATTAAGAGGACAAAACATTAAGAGCAGGAAATTCAGGTAGTGTTCAAAAGGAATCGAGCATTAAAATACCTGTCAGGAAAAGATACTGAAGGATGAATGCATGTCTCCACTGTAAGTGACCTCAGCCGGTGGCCATTGTTTCATTTGTTGAGCTGTGCTTGTCCAGACTGATGAGACCAGCAATCATGACAGTTCACTGGAAATAATGCATTAAACTATGTGATATATTACAAAAAAATATTAGGTTACACCTCCATAACATGGCGCTCCAATCACTTGTATGGTTCCTGGTGTACACAATCCAGAGCCTAGGTAAAAGAAGTCCACAGGAATTGGTCAATCCTATGAGCATAGTGAATTCAATTGGAGAACTATGATATGATGTCACCTGCAAAAACAGTTCAACTGGGAAACTTCCTGGTTGCTAATTATTTTACAGTTA
Source organism: Brachyrhaphis terrabensis (assembly GCA_903067065.1). Lineage (NCBI taxonomy): Eukaryota > Metazoa > Chordata > Actinopteri > Cyprinodontiformes > Poeciliidae > Brachyrhaphis > Brachyrhaphis terrabensis. Next base: position 15,198 of record CAEGAG010009361.1, on the reverse strand, counting down.
ACTCAAACTAACTTTAATTTTAAGAAACCTAAGTAGTTATAGATGCAAAGTGTGGATCATCTCAACATTTTATATGTACTGGGAAATCGTGTCATTTAAGTTCATGTGTAGGGAAATGTAGTTTAGTACTTCTGGTTCTGTAGTGTACGTACAGGCGGAATATTTAGATATTTCTATGACATCAACACTTTTCATGTTTTCGCTACAGTGGCAACATTTGTGATCGGTTTCCATGAGTGATACCTGGCAGAGTTCAATAACATTTAATATGTTGCTTGTTTAGTTTTAGCTCACACAGTGATACCAACAAATTCCACCACCCAGCCCTAGTTTTTGTTTATCTACATTAATTTAGAAATTGTTTTAGCAATTTCACACAAAAATGTTAACTGTGCATCCTTTGTTACTAAACAGAATGGGCTTTTTGTAAATATATAAAGTACTTACTATGACTAATTCTCTTCCACAGATGCGTCAGGTAAACAGAAACACATGTCGTCTTTGTGATTTAGCAGTTTTCTTTGTTGAAGTAGATGCCTGTAACACACCTTGTTTCATTAATCTGGGCAATTCAGAACTTAGCTGTTCAAAAAAGTTATTTCCTTCGACTGAAACAGGATTTAATACACACACACACACGTCTCTCTGCTCTAGACAACACCTGCTCTCCACACGCGTAACTCAAGATATTCATTTCCGTTCGACTCTCAATTTTGTGACATGACTCAGCTTTACAAGTGACGCAGAACTTTGATGAAACTCCAAGACGTTCGAACATAAAACAGGAAATAACTGTAAGCAGTGTGAGCAAGATATTAGTCATAAAAGGGGGGAAAAAAGACGAGAGAAATGGATAAAGCCCTTGTATAGCTCATGGCTTTGTCATGCCACAATCTCGTAGCTGATCCCACAAGAAGGATGGAGTGACACAATTTATAAGGGCAATCTGTTAAGTTCTCCATCCAACATAAACTCCAATTCTCCCGCTTTGCTCTGTTTCTCCTACCTCTGCATTTAAAAAGACATCTATCCTTACAATGAGACAGGAGGGGGTGCACAACAGAGGCAACGCTACCTTCGAAATGTCAACAACGGTGCGCTGCCTGTCAAAAGTAAAACCACACGGATACATCACGTGTACATGGATATGCCTCAGCATCTTCTCGCGTAAACATACACAGATTTACTCACATGGCTCTGCGCACATGAACGATAACCTGCTTGCAAATAAATGTCAGTGATTGTCTCACATGTTGAAGCAAACAGATGTAATCTCGATTAAAAAAAGAAGTTCATCTGGCTCAGAGTTATTAGAAATGTTTGCCAACAAGAGCCTTGCCTGTGTCCGTAGCTGTTCTCTCACATCTCCGTGAACTTTGCAGCTCTCGCTAATAGAGAGTTGTGAAAATAAAACAGATGAAACAAATATTGGCACTTGTTAACTTTAGTCATAACACATGACACAGACATTCCTCTTAGGAGCCAATGGACATTTGAGTGACTCAGTGTTATGGTTATGGCTCCACTAAAGCTAGTAGCTATTAGAAGATTAGGGAGGACTTTGGATCGGACCGAAGCAAGTTCTTCCAAGTCGGGGTTTAAGTGGACTTTAATTTTTGAGAAGACTTATTCTGATCATGACTTTCTCTTGTCTTCTGATTACTTTCACTAAGTACTACAGCAAATCCTAGGGGGGAAAGATTAGATTGCTGTAAATAGAAGGTGGTTCAGCTTATCTACAGGTCTACACCAAATACACATTACATTATAACTCTCTGCAGTGTTGTGTCTTTGTCAATCCTTTCTGCATAATGATATAAGTGAAGGAAAAGGGGTGGAAAAAATATCAGAAAGTAGAAGTGAAACAGATGTTGTTCTTGATGGTTGCCCCATCAGTTGTCTGTCTTCTGGTTGTGCTAAACTCATTGTCATTTTGACTGATGGAGTCAAAAAGTCCCATCTTAATTTATTTTTATTTGACAATTCTTTGAATGGTAATACTGGCATATAAAATGTAACTTTTTATTCATCTTAACTAATATTCAAGTCAAACAAAATGAACAGAGAATCAGAAGCAGAATATATGGAACTTTCTTCTCTGCTGTGGTTGCTGTAACTTCATATAAATAATCAAATTAAACAATTGAACTTAAATTCTGAACAGTTCACCTACTGTGACCTGAACACGCATTCTCACAACTTCCTCCTAGTCCAAAGGGACCTGACTTGTACACTCACTTGTGTGTAATCTGAGGTCTCAAGTGGGATTGCTGCAGATGAAAATGTCATGAGGTTTTTTGACTTTTCTCTCAGAAAGATGACTTTCATGGGGGTTTTTGGTGATAATCTGGGCCCAAATCTATGCTCTACTCCCAGACTGGAACTACAAACACCACTTCAGCCAAACTTTTTAAATCAGAGAACAGTTCTCCTCTTGAAGTGATCAGAAGTTGATAACACTCCGAACGAGGGGTTTCCTGATCCTGCAAGCACTGGCTTCATCGGGAAGGGATTTATGATTTAGTGACCTACACTCTGTGCATAAAATGAAAGGTTTTTATGCTCTTTTGCTAATACTATTAATACATGTTTCAAGGTCTGGTGGTCAACTGCCGGATTCTTTAGCTGACTTTTTTTTGCAGAATGCATGACACAGTCAGAACCACAAGGAAAGGGACTGATGCTTAATGTGACTGGGCCTGGTCAGTGTTAGTGAACAGCTCAGCTCGCCTACTAGTTTTGTGGACCAAAAGGACTGCCAGCTCTGATAACACATGGCCCACCAGGACCATGGCCAGTCTGCCTATGCTATGTCCTGAAAGTATAACATGAGACAGATAATCTGTGAAAAAACTGAGCTCCTCTGCCTTCTCTCTGTGGTCCTACTGCCATCTGCAGAAATACACTGCTCAGTCAGAGACAACCAATTAGCACCTGGAAGAATGCCTCAGCAATGTCAATCACATAGGTGCTACTCACATCCTCTCCCTTTTTCTCTGCTTTTCTACTGCTCCTTTCCACAGTGGAGCCTGCCATGAATGTGCAAGCTAGTTAGCATGGCCAACAACGACGGTGGATAAGCAGTTTTCCTGTAACGTTGTGTCTGCTCCATTAGTGCTGCGGGAGGCCTGGGGGAAGTGTACTTACTCTGCTAAAACCTTCCTCCTGGCTCTGACTGGTTCTGTTTGACCAGAAGCGATATATTTCTGCAGATGGCAGTGGGACCACCAGAAAGAGCCAGAGGAACTTGACCTCATGTTAGGACCTGACCTGTTAGGACATGGTGCCAGCTTGAGCAAATATGTAAACAACACATCTTTAAGTTACGTACTGCTGCTTTGAGATGAATACAAATAAAGATGGATTAAAGATTTAACACAAATGAGTAATATTTGAACAACTGGGAAGGCTTCAGTGATGCAAAATGCATTGACGAATGTCATTAAGCAACTGGTTGGAAGACTAGACAAATTCTTTTACAGCAAGACAATTAAAAATATTTCCCCACTTTGCACTGAACATATTTAAAATATCAAGCTCTACTGTCCACAAAGCTTATTCCATCTTTTAAAAGAATCCACCCTCCCTCACATGTTTGTAGATTACTGAGAAGTGAGAACTACATATACAAGTCCCTCAGACCAATCCCACAAGGCAAACTGCAGAAACAACATTTAGATCCCTTCTGTCCCAACAAAACCTCCAACCTTTGAACTCCGTCTTGTGCAGCTTCGTGCCAACTTCATTAAGTCCCCTATTTAATAGCATGAAGCTCCATATTTGCATGCTTTCATGAGGTTAACACACTTGCAGTGCTTGAACCGTCTCCCTGTTATTATCACGGCACCCTGCTGTTTGAAACCCCATCATACTGTTTTCATGTTGAGACCAGAACATAAGTTGCTGTACCTACATGAGCCATGATATTTTATTAGCTCGCTATTCTTTGGCCTGTTTTTAAAATGGATGGTGTGTGTTTAACCCTTTTCAGTTCTTAAATTAAAATGCAAAAAAAAAAAAGACAGAAACAAACCTGTTCCCCCAGGGTGTGTGAGTGGCCACACAGACAAACACACTGTGAATGTGAAAAGGGCGATCTGTAAACGAGAAAAACAAAAACTGACTGGGACGCCCATCTGGAAGTATTTTGAGTTAAAGAGGAAGGTAACTTTAGCTCCGAAATTGGTCGTGACAAGAATCTCATAAAGTACAAGCTGTTATCTGGAATATTAATTTCAGATAATTATTTAAATGCAGCTCTTTTTGGACCACTCTCTGCTGGCTGTGGTCATTATCTCAATTTGTTTACAAGCTCCAGAACTGAAACTTAGCTTATCATCTTATCGTTTCACCCTAAAAAAAAAATAAGTAAAAAAATCAACAAAGTGCACAGATAGGAATTTGTAGTTGGCAGATTTGAAAATGTAGGTTGTGTAAATAACCTACATTATTATTATGAATAAAGTGTATTTTTATAAAGTGTATAAAAATACACTTTATTCATAAATGCAGCAAAACATTCTAAGCCTAAAAAATTAAGTGAAGCAAGAATAAAAAAAACTGAAAGTAAACGGTAAGAGATCATTGGATTTTTGTGACACCTTTTTCAGATTGTGTTAAGAAAAAAGGAGAAAATAAGAAAATAGCTCTCTGCACTAACCACAGTTTGAGCTGACCTTCATTGGCCTAAGTATAAAAAATCTTGGAGGGCCTTAAAGGAAAGAACATTAAATTAATAAATCGTTCAAATCAGTGTGAAGCAGTAAAAACCTTCCAGATCAGCTCTATGTAAAAGTCTCTTTTATGATCCAAGCAAGAACTAATCATTTTTACGACAAAAATGTCATTCAGAAGGTAGCCGTTATTGAATTTCACTGACTTTTTCCACATTAAAAACTGCATTAAGGTCAATAATCAACATATTATTTAACATATGTGTAGCACATTATACTAATTTAACTCAATGACAAACATGGAAACTGCTTTTATTCTATGTGGTTCTCGCCTGTCAGGAATCTACAAACTTTGAAAGTTTTCCTTTTTAAAACTAGAAGACGGTTCTGTGGCTTGTCAACATTGATACAATAAATATTTTCAGCGTGAAGTAAGTGAATTGTTTTCAGTATTGTTAGGGAATCGAGCTTGTTGTCCACATTTTTCTTATCAGATTCCCCTCACGGCAAGTTGCACCAGTGAAGCCTTATCCTGTTATTAATGTCTTCCTTTGCTTTTCCAGTCTTTCCAATCTTTAGTATTGCAGTTGGCAGGAATTGGAAGAAATCATTTGTCAACTTAAACTTTAAAACTTTATTTATTTATTTATTTTTTAAAAATGCATGAAGTTGATGTTCCCAACACAAATGATCTGACAACCCTCATGAATAATTTGGTAGTAGGAAATCCTACAGTTCATATTAAGATCATGTACACAGTTCTGGGTGTCCATATGCAGCAAGAAGAGTAAGCAGATTACATATACATGTGTATACACAAAACCACAGCTTTTGCAGATTCAGTATAAATTGTGCTCAGTCTCCAAGTAAATTGTAATCAGACAGGAAGTGGCAGGAAAGAAGCCCACGGTTGAAAAAGTATTTTTCTTAAAAAAAAAAAAAAATGAGTGAGGGCTACAGAAAAAAATGATAGAGAATAAAAGAAATTAAAAAGTGCTTATTTCAGAGTCGCCTTTGCTAAAGTAGAACATATGTTTAAAGACAAGCCAGTGTTTAGTTTTTTTTCCTGTTATTCAAACTGAGATTATGAGTGGTTAAGTCTTGGATCCCTAACAATTGTTCCTAGAATAAATGGGATCAGTGTATTCCCCAGACAGAACCACAACACCACTTCACAGGACTCACTGCACTTGTCCCAGGGCACGAAAACTGATGAGCCTCTTCTGTCCCTCAAAAGAAGAGGGACAGACACATAGTCTATGTCAGACTATGTGTCTGACATAGTCAAATGTCAGACACATTTGACTATTTTTTATTTAATATTTATTTCCATTCTAATTTACATTTATTTGAGGCAATAAACTAGCATAAAATCGTGAAAAACAACAACGAGGAGCTTCAATCGCCATTGTTTTGGACGTGAACGTAGCCATACCTGAGGCCTTAGAAACAAGTAAACACACAGGTCCTATCACGAGTTACCTGATAGAATATTTCTTGTCTGAAGTCTCTCAAATTTGCTTCAGACAATAATATTTACTAGCAGACACCAAGCAACAAGTTTAAATCTCTCACTTCAAACAAGGCAGAGGAACAGAGTACATCCTGTTGCCATGTGTTGAATTTCACAGCCTTAACTCAGAGAGTCAGCAGGACCCAGTTAGAAACGGGTACAACTCAGAGTGGGAGGGAAGCCTGTTACCGCAGATAAAACTTCACAATTCTTTGCTGCACAGTGCATAACATGGGGAGAATGCTTTCGGTGCTTTGCACAGGAATTTGTGGACAATTGTTTCCTCCAAACTCAAAATGCCAAATGCAAATCTTCTTCAAAACTCATGCAGGGAGCCATTCAAGCTTTTTTTTTTTTTTACCTTGTCTGCGCACATGAGTAGAGTTTGTGTTTCTTAGGCTCTGCAGTTATTTATAGTTGGAGTTAATGTTGTGAGGCTCTATCCCCAGAGATCCCCAATTATTGTGGAATTTAGAAAGCAAAAGCTAAACCCAAGCAGTCCAAAGCTTCACTAAGAATAGAGCGAGGTGACTATTCGTTCTCCAAACACCAATACATGCAGACATATCGCTGGAAGTCAGGGTAAAGAGCACAGACACAAAGGCTCTTCTCTCTCCAGGAATGCTTTTAAAGCGTGGACAGCGGACTGTCTCTGCAGTAATAGTGGAAACTATAACAAAACTCTGCCTATGGCTCTAGGTGTCAACATCGAAAGAAAAGCTTTAGACATAAAAGGGGGATTAAATAGTCTGCGATATTTCTGCTGTACTTGTAGGAAGACCTGTAAATAACTAGACAAAGAACTGCTTTTTTTTTTTTGGTTGTAGGTTAGAAAAAAGTTTCCAAACAAGTTTATTTTACTAATGTTTTGCGTCCGATGACCTAGCAATTCTTGTAAGCCTTTAAAGTGGTCTTGAGCAGCAGGCAGTCTAAACATCCTTCAAAGTTTTTGTCTGAACTCTGTTCACTTTTTCCATTCATTTTCTGCGCAGTCTTTGCCCATATCCATACACAACATAAGTCAAAAGGTTGGAAACAACTTTGTGTTTCTGTTCACAACCTAAAAATCAGATGGGTTTCATAATTTTGGGAGGTATTCACTGCACTATAAGACTAAATAAATAAAAAGAGAACTGCCAGGCTTCAACACTGTCAAAAGAACTGTTTGCAAAAGTCTTGTATTTATGAAGTCCAGCAGACAGGACCTGATAAATGTATCATCTTTTAGTGTTAATAACTCTTTCGGAATTCAAGAATTGATGCAAAAATATACTTCTTATTTGTACAAATTATTTTTTTTTCACACAGATCTAAAGAGAAAAACAGGACAAATTGTTTGCGTGGCGTTCTACTTACAATAAAATGCCTTGAGGGAATTTTGATGTCTCAATGTTTTGTTGTTCAAAGTTGTTAAATTGGTTTAACAAACAAACACAGAACCAAAATTCCCCAAAAGAATCCTTTAAAAAATGTCAGGAGAGAAAACGGGGGAAGAAAGGCATTTCCAAAAAAAACCCAAAATATGTCTCTCCATGGAAGCAGAGTAAAAATAAAAAATAAAACACTTTGCCACACTTAAAATAAAGACATAGTTATTGTGCACGTACTCCATGACATCTTGTTAGTTACTGTTAATTTATGCAAAAAAGCAATTGGCTGACAAAATGTCAAAGCTAAAAAACTAGAGCTGGTGGTTAGTCTGGAGCTGAAGTCAGAATGGTATCCGAGTTCATGGTGAGCTGGCACGTTTGCGTGTTACACTGCAATCATCCAAACACTCGCAGACTCTCTGCTGGCTTTAACAACATTCAACATACCATCCAACAATTGGAATCAATTAAAAAGTATTGTAAGAATTTAAAAGTTAACCTCTTTTTGTCACAAGAGCAAAAGACTGACAGATAAAGGTAGAGAGAGGGAGAGAAGGAGAGAAAGAGAGGTAAAGACAGAGGGTGCAGGGAGAGTAAATAAAGAAGGACAGATGGGAATGAGGACATTCAGTCATTGAAATTTAAAGAGTTTTACTCACGCAGGCCTTGTGTGTCTGCCTCATGGCCTCTGCACTTCCTATGCTACTGTAAACTCAGACACTGCAGCAGCCTTTGATCCTCCAGCAGCAGGCAGCCATTTAGCCTATAAAGCCAAACTACCTGCAATCACACATTCAAGTAAGTGCAGAAACATCAACAAAAGATTCAAGTGCACGGTTGTTTCTGAGCAAGGCACAGACATAAAGCTTGCTTAGCAGCATGTAACTTTTATAAAAAATAAAAATAAAATTACGTTTGTTGAAACTGTTATTACGTCTTGACAATAAGGTATGAGACAGATCATTTGTGAAAAAAATCAAGCTCTCAGTGCGATCTAGAAACAACCAATCAGAGCCAGGAGGCGGGTCTTAGTGCTGCCAATCATCCCTCCGCTCCAGCTAACACAGCCTGACATGAATAGTCAGGCTAGGTAGCATGTTCTTGGTTTTCCTGCGAAGGTAAGTTGTTTCTCCATCATAAGCACATCTAGCAGTGAGTATGTGAGACTGATTGACAGTGCTAACACAATGGCTCTGATTGTTTTTTCAAATAAAACAACACCCTTAAAGAAATGCTTGACAATCTGGCTAGTGATATAATAAAACATGAATTGTATTTTGTCTTACAAAATACAAATCACCAAACATCACAAGAAATGCAAACACTGACAAATATTTAGAAGCAGATGTGTCAGAGATCCAGACGTAAAAACTCAATAGTTGGGATATGATGCAATAGAAAAAAAAAAGTTTTACAAAACAGCTGTTGACAGAGTAATCAAAGTTAGATACGTTTCACTAAACCATCTTTCTAAACACAGTCTATTTAACAAAAAAACTAGATAGACTTTTTTAATTACATTTTATTAAACTTTTTAGAACTTGTTGGAGTTCTAACTCTATTAAGGCCTTCTATCTCAAGTTAAAGAGTTCATCGATCAGACGAATACCTTAAGAGGCATGAGTGAAGTAGTTCCAAATATTCAAAAGCGTGAGCTCTACAGCAACGCACTGCATGTTACTTTATTTAATTACCCATAGCAACAAGCACGTTGGATGCGTGTGGAGGAGCTGATGACTGCCAGCCAGCCAGCCAGCCAACCTTTACGTGTTTTATGGAGATGGATCTGTAACAACAAAAATCTTGGAACGTAAAGCTCCATAAATTCACACATTATTTTACTCCCCTTTACTGTTCTCATCTCATTTTGTGACTATTAAGTTGCATGATTAGGGCTTAAAGCACCAGGTGCGTGTGCATTTTCACTGTCACTGGGCCAAAATCTATACGTTCTTGGCACAAACAGTACAAGAGTTTAGGAGAGGAGACTGTTCAACTTCATGCAAGCGCACGCCTTTCCACAGGCATGTATATGACTTTAAAAAATTTACTTTTTTAAGAAATAGATTTCAGAGTAAATAGGTAGAAAGTAAATAGGTGGAAGCTGTTGTACATCTGACAATCATACCACTCATATTGTGTAATTGTATTATTCTATTCACTGCACCTGTCGTTTAGGAAGCGACTTAAAATGAGAGAAGTTCACTTCCAGCCTCTGTTTCTAACAGAAACACCCTGAAGCTGACATCACAGATTGCGCCTTATCTTCACCATCTCCGAGAACAAATAAAAGATTGCAGCCATGGATACTTCCCAACACTAGTGCGCAAAAACACACGAAAGGCAGATCATTCAACACGAAAACATAAAGTTCATAAATGAGTTGCTGTTATTCTTTTGAAAAAAGAAATAGCCAATGGCAGCAGTGATCTGGGTGGTTTTTTGGAAGCCCCTCTGTGACACTTTTTAGGCTTTTTACAAAAGGACAGAGTGCTACTCCCCATGCTGAAGTCATAAGGCCAAGGCTACTCTCCCACCTGCTCCACCTTGTTTCCCAGCAACTTGGGGTCATTTCAAACTCAAGGGTTAGACCTTTCATCTCAAGTAGTCACCCAAATGGTATGCCAACATAACCAAACACAGATTCCATAATAAAATACAGCCAACGGGGACAAATGCATTGTTTCATGCAAATGCCCTAATGTCTCACCTGCAACTCTTCCTGCAAGCCTGTCTGCAAGACGGGGGTCCGGGTTTCAAATTCCAGGCAAGGTCACTCATTTCATGTGGTTCTGGGAATCCTGACTGTGTCTGGCCCCTCTAGTTGAAATAATCTGCCTCGGGGGACTTTACCAGGTGCTACATGCCCCTGGTCTGTTTCAGAGTCCCCTCCAACGTGGGAAACAACCTTTTAGAAAACACTCCCGCGTGATTTTAAGTAAACCAGTCTGAAATATGGTGCATGTGCAACAAGTCATGTTGTGTTATTTCTGTTCAACTGGTGTTTACTTTGCTAATGCACAAGACCAGAACATGAACTGTCTCTGTGGTGATATAAAGGACAGCTGAACAAGCCGGAGCGACGTGACAGATCAGGGGAGCTGCTGCGGCCGGAGTCCTGACCTTCCCAGTGGCAAGCGCACCTTTGTAGGGCGCAGGTAAACTTTTGAAGTAGGAAGTCTAAGGGAAGTATTCAGAGCACTAAAATGAGACTTTAAATAGAAAACACAAAAAGGGTGAAAGGGTGCATGACCTCTAACAAGGAGATGACTACTTCCTCTCAGCAGTCATGTCTTCTGCTTTTCTTTCTCTGGATGAAAATCTGCGAGGCATAACTTATTGCTTCCCACTATTACGCTGGATCTGAGTGAGAGCTAAAAGATCTCTTTGATGTTTTCACTCAAGCCGGTAAATCCTCTCACATGATTCAGTGAGCCAAGTCAAAACCACAAATTAATTATGACATCTGAAATGAAAGGAGATGGAGTCTGTGAAGCTTTGTAACTTGAGCAAATATCTAAGTCATCCTTCGAGTGAAAGTGAGTCAGATTTATGATATGCAACACAAAAAGCCATTTAGAACATTGCTAAGAGACGTTGTGGAAAATACCCCACAAATGGATGTGCGTGTCCTTGTTTTTACAGTACTTTGGAGCTCGTGCACAGAACAGAGTTGTGTTTTCAAGCGTTTATAGCTCCCTCTCATGTCTGGTGGGCGAGAGGCAGCGCGCGCCAGAGAGAGGGTGTTTCTCCACTGCATCTGAGCCATGGACAGCTGACTGGTTGGGATCTAATTGCTCTCAAGTGAGGTCAGCAGCAGGCATTTATCTAAGCAGGGTGCACGACGGAGGATGCACAGAGTCAGCTTTGCCAGAAGCAGGGAAGCCTAGATGAGGACTGACAGCGGTTCTCACCTCTTGCTTGGCTTTGTTGCATCACTGAGCGGGGTTTACCTGGGTTTAACTGCAGCTTCAGACCAGAGGAGTCTCATCACTGGTGCTGAAAAGCGGCACGCGTCTGACGACGTCCGTCATCGCTCAGAGCGCATGTAAGTTGACGATCCACAGATATTGTTTGTTCAGTCTCTCCTCTTGCCGAAAGAGGAGAGACTTTATAGTTACGAAGCAATCTGAAGTATTATTTTACTCTGTTGGAGTCATGACTTCCAAAAAGAAAGAAAATCATTGGCAAAATTCTGATTTACTATTTAAACTACATTTTTGTAAGAGGTTATTTGTACTATAGTATAGAGATATACAACTTTAAAACACAAGTGTTTGAATATTTATACATCTATTTGCATTTTTCAACACCCATGTGATAAGACATCTTACGAATCAATCTTTTTTTTACAGTGACAACCAGTACAGCCATCCCTAATCTGGATTATTACATTGCTTGTTGGACTATCGTCTCAAGGGGATCAAGCAATTGATGAACTCTGTATATATGGACTAGCAAACCTTTAAAGTCCCCATTCTGACAGCGTTTTTTGCTTTTCGGAGAGTTTTTTTTCATGAGACTTCTCACCTTTGAACTCAACCCAACCTCACAAACTCTTCCTCCCATCCCTCTAGGAGTCCCTGAAACAAAGACCTGAAGGTTACAAGGCAGGGGTCAGGAGGTCGCCGGTTTGAGGAACAGCGCTCAGCTCATGAGCTCGCTTCTCAGCATGTTTCTCATTGATCCCCTCAGCATTGCATTATAATGCGCAAATGGATGCTGACATGGAACCTTCAAAGTCTGCTCTCAGGACTCTACCTGCACGCGATCTTTCTGTTTGGCAGCGTGTGTGTGGTCTACAGTGACTGCACCCCCGAGCAACGCGTTGCCATCATGAACTGCTCTAAACACGAGCGCCACACCAGGAACTATGATTACATGGAGGGAGGAGATGTGCGCATTCGACAGCTGTTCAGCGGCACGCAGTGGTTCCTCACGATTGATGACTCGGGCAACATTACGGGAACTCAAGATCCTACCAACTGCTACAGTAAGGATGTGGTCTTATTTTAATTGCTTGGGCTAATTACAGGTTTTTCTGTTTTTTATTACATGCAAAAAATTTTGTTTTCAATGTGAAAGAAGATAATTTCAGTCATGTTTTTATCTTAAGATTTAGTATTTTGAAGATTTACTACTTTGCTTGGCCGGTTTGAAAGAAGCAATAAGGAGATGTAATGTGTGGCGTTGATATTACAAAGGACAGAAATAAACTAAAGCAGGTTAAAGCCAAATTCTGGCTGTAATGAAGAAAAGTAAAAACAAACTACAACTAAAATGTCAAATTCAACTACCTTGAAACAAACACACGTTTGCTGCTTCATTCAGCTCTTGCCAGCACAACTAAAGAGCGGCACATTTTATTTGACAGCTTTGACAGCAGCAGTTTAACATGGTTATCTGCTCAAATTACTGCGGTGGAAAATTCATTTTTTTTGACGTTTATGTTTAGGGATGCGACTTAAACTCTCGGTCACAGTGAGGATGTTTTGCGTGGTTATCGTTTCCTCCTATCTGACAGTGTGGCAGAGGGAAAAATGTTGGCTTTAAAAGACGATGCCTCATGGAAAAGATGCATTGCGCAACAACTGGAAATGAAAGACTGAAGATCTGAGACACCCACATGTGGCTGGGACTTGCACGCAAAGAGCCAAATAAATGTTTTTTCTTTTAATCAACAATCTTAGATGATACTAACTGGGAATTTTTTTTAAAGTTTAGAGAATACTAGACTTCTTTTATTGAAACGACAAAAACGTTGTTATGGGATTGTGCGGTATATGGACCAAAACAGCCACTTCCACTGAACTTATCTTTTATTCTGTATAATATATTTGATCTTATTTCCTCTTTGAAGTTTTTTTTTTTTTTACTTATACTGTAATTTATATTGTTTAAAATAATATATATTTTTACTTATCTTCAAAGCAGTTCTAAAACTGATACCGCCATCAAATTATAAAACTATTTCTTTATAGGGTAAATGTCTGCTGCTATAACATTATTTTACTGAAAATGTGCAAATAAATTGTAATGAAATGTTCATACAAATGTATTCATTTATATAAATTTTGACATGAAATGAGTGCATTTAGTGTTTTCAGATGTGCAACAAGTCACTGCCCTAACAGCCCTTTCTTTTCCTTCATCCAATAGTATTAAAAACATGCAAAATTTGCCAGATGAAAGACATAGGAAAGACCTGAAAGACATAGGACTAATAAAAATATTGCAGACAATGTTAAAATGTTACAAATTTTGCTCCTGTTTGCTTTAGAACATGTAAGGGCTTTCAGTGTCAGCGTGACAGAACAACATAATTTAAAAAAAAAAAAAAACCTCTACAATATCCTGTTCTTGAAAGGCTGCCTGCTGGGACTTTAGCAGCAAAAGCAAATCTGAGCTTCAGCAGTCTTCAGAGAAATCAGGATTGGGGTTTTTACCCACAAGATTGTTTGCCTCGCCAGAGGCAGCAAGTGATGGCAAATCTGTTTAAGCTGGTGATTGCCTGAGAGGCTCTCTGCTTCAGAGCCAAAATGTTTTAAATGTGTGTATCCATGTCTGTGGAAATGTGCTTCATCTTTTCATGATGCACCAAATGACTGGAACTGATAAAGAACATTAGCTGGCCAGCGGATTACATTACCAAACATTAAAAGCAGCAACATGTTCTGTTGCTCCTAAATGATTGTAAAAGAACAAATGAATGACTGACTTTAAACTTAACACGAATTCAACATCAGCTGTACCTTTAATCATCATGAGTTCAATCAGCAGATCAGAAAGGCTGGGTTAGAATAATTTGAGAAACCTAGTCACTGCTCACAATTAGAAGGACAAATTAAAAGAGCAAGCAGAGAGCAAACAACATCTCCAGATTGGGACGCTGCCATCTGTTTGTGATCTGGCAAAGATGCATGCATGCTTAATGTCAATCTGAAGAACCTCAGAAGAGTTTTCCATTTTTTCTTCCCTCTATATGCTTGTCAAATGAAATATTTTTTTATACATAGAATAATGAAAGTGACACTGAGCATTAACTTAACCAAAACTCTGTCATCAGGACCTTGTTGTTCATGAAATTAATTTGTGTTTATGTAAAAGATAAGAATTGAATTTTATGGTTTATTAATTCGCTGGAGTCAGTGAGAAGAACAACATAGTAAACCCTACATATTGCTGCATTCAGACAAGTTTTAAGTCTAATTCAACAGACAAATTACCCCCACTTTCATCTGCTTACATGTTGTTTTACATGATACTTAAACATGACCAGAGTAGCCATAAATTGTTAGATAAAAAAAATTATTCAAGTAAAAGAATAAAGTAGCTGTCCAAGAAGGCTACTCAAATACTGAGAGACTGATCAAAATATAAATTATTTAATTTTTAAGAATTATATCAGATGGACAAAAGTATAGTTATGTGGAAATTTTTGGCTGGATCATTAGATGGAGTTAAACAATATTGGGTAAAAGAAACACTTTTCCAGCTAAATTTCTTTCAATATTAAACCTACAGCACTGAAACTTACAGCAGGTAACAAAAATACAGAACAGGGTAAAAAAAAAAATCTTCCAATGACGATTCATGCAATGTATTATATAATCCGTCGACCTCCAAATAGCAGATTTGGAGG